>PVKU01009260.1:24968-63811 GCA_004027475.1 Anoura caudifer
GGGGGGAACCCTAAGTTAAAGCACCTGTGTGGGAGCTTGGAGAAGATTGGCTCCAGAAAATGGGACACACCTGCCCAGACTCATGATGGCATCCCAATAACCTTGGAAACATACAGGAATGCTGGCAGGTGTAACCGATTGTAGGAGCGGTCGGAAATAGGGCTGCAGAGGAGGATTGGCGTGGGGATTTAAACCCAGGCATGGCAGCCATTTGGGGGGAGATCGGTTTCATGGGAGAGATCCATGCGGTTTCACCAGAGTGCAGACCCCTGCAGCTTTGGTGAAGAGGGAGAGCCACGAGGCTTTTCCAGAGTGGGGACCCCTTCCCCACAGCTTTGGTAGAAGAAGAACCACGCGGCTTTGGGGTGCTCCCTTTGGCTGCGTGGCCTGGGAGCAAGAGAGACTGCCTGGAAGAAGGGTGAGAGAACTCTTGCCAGTGGGCCATGAGATGGTGCCACATGGCTTCAGATTAACCAGAGATCCTGCCTGGAAGATGACACAGCTGATGGTGTCAAGAGCCTGGATCCCGGACGTGTGCTTCTCTTCCTTGCAATTACGGTACCCTGACTTAGGGCAGAGGGAGATAGGAGGCACTGTGGGTGTCTGTGGGTATCCTGAAGGACTTTGATATTTCAATGAAGTTAAGTCACTACTTTAACTCTGTATAGCATTAAATAAACATTTCCTTTCCTTTTCACAAATCTCTGGCTTTGAGAGACATCTTTCCATAAGGCGGTGGACAATAACGGACCTTTTCTGTTGCTCTGTAACAGTTTTGGAGGGCTTGTCCGGGATCTTAATTGCCCGTGGAAGACTGACCCCTCAGGTTCGAGAAAGTGAGACTTTGGAAGTGTTTTGCCAGTCTCGAGAACCTTCTGTTTGCTCTGTGACAGAAGGACTTGGGGGCTATAGCAAAAAGGGGTGATGGACTCTAGCCCCTTAGCTTTGACATAGCCTGAATCCTCATTCTGTCTGTGAGAAGTCTCCTAATCTCTTGGCTGCCTTACTTCCCCTGCCTGATTTAAGCCTGAAACAATGACAGAGGGTGGTACAGCTCTGTGCTATAAAGGGTGGGTTGCCTGGGTGATCAGGCCTGAGAAAGAATACGTAAAATCCTGTGAAACCTGCTTTTCTAAGAATGCTCTCAATTAAATGATAAGGGTCCGAGCAGGAAATGAGTTTATTTCTCAAAGTTTTATAGCCTTTCATTTCACAGACCCTGATTCAGAATAAGTCCTCATAGTTCTTTGTATGCTATCTATTGCCTCATAGTTCTTTGTATGCTATCTATTGTTTGATCCTTACTGCATGACAATGATTAATGAGCTTTACTTGTATTCTTGTGCAAATTGAACCCAATAAAAGTCTGTCAAGGTAAGGGCATGCGGTGCTCTCCCCTTGAGAGAATGGCTGTGCCATCCCTCTTCCTCCACAGGACTCAGTAGTCCATGTGAATTTGTCTCATATCTCATCCATAATGCCGCAGACAGTATGGGCCGGTGTCCATGTCACAGGTGTGTGATGCTAACATGTTTTTTTTCCTGTGGAAGAAGACCAGGGAGGGGTATGGACATCCTCTCTAGGGAGGTGGTAATTGTCTAAAAGAGTCTGCTACCAGCTTCAAGTCATATTCTCACCACTAACTGCTGTTTTCTGGGCATTTTCTGGGATCCCTGGTGAGCAGCATAGATTTTGCTCCAGAAGGCTCTGAAATAAGACAGAAGAATATCTTAATGAAATGAACTCTGAGGCCACTCTGTACTCCAGGCTGAACATTTGTTCCTATTCCAAATTATGTCTAGTCATCTATTCAAAAATAGCCCACCAGAGATACTACAATAAAAATAAAATTAAATGACAACATTAAGATATTTCCAATAATGAAATGTCAAGGACAAGAAAATGCCTCAAATTGAATATAAACACTCTTTCATTATCAAATTCCTGGGGAGAAATTAGTACAAAAATTAAATTGCTTTGCAAGTTTGAGTGCAAAAGAATTAAAGTCAGAAATCAAATTTACTTGCTTTGGTAATTAAAAGTCTAATGAAATCAGAGTTCTTCCCTATTTTTTATTTTGTTCACCTTTGGCTTAACATGGTTTTTTTGGTAGAATTGAGGTTCTTGAATCGGGTTGTACTGGAATCATCATGATTCCTTCAGGAGCTGGGAAGATGAATTAGTCCAGTGCCTAATATCTGATGAATCTCAATAAGGCACTAGTGGTTACTAGCATGGGTTTCTTCTCCACCACATTGAGAAAGCATGTCAATCCCCAGCCCTGACAGCAGCGGTTCCAGGTAAACCTTTGCTTGCAGAACACAGTATTTGGTGTTGCTCAAATCCATGGCAGCGACTCAATAGTTATTCAGAAGGGTGACTATAAATCCTAATTTCTCGAAGACAGTTCCAGCGCTATCCCTCTTATCCCAAAGTAATGATCAAGAGCAGCCTCTTTCACTCTGAAAACTGCCTTATTTGGAAAATAAATTTTATGAGCATCCTATTGATGAAGAATATCTAGATTTTAACTTTATCAGAAAGTCACTCAAGTTATTCCAGTTTTCTGGAGGCTGCCACTTATAAATTAAACTCAACTGAGAGAATATCTTCAAGCTGGAGGTTGATTTTGATAATGTGTTCCTACCACATCCAGAAGAAATTCACCTATTATCCTGTGTCTTCTCCAACTTTCTTAAGTTTAGAAATTTGCCTTGATGGTGTGTATAATCACTGGGACTTCTTTGAGGTTCCTTTCTTTCAAGTATTGTTTTCACCTTTTTAAGAGTTAATTTATTTTTAGAGCAGCTGTGGGTTTAACAAAAAATTGAGAGAAAAATACAGAGATTTTCCCTGTATTTTCTGCTCTCACAGGTGCATATCCTCCCTTGTTATCAACCTCAATCACCAGAATGGTACATATTTTACCAAGGATACATTGGCATGTTGTTACATCCAAAGTCCATAGTCTACCTTAGGGTTTACTCTTGGCATTTACTCTATATGTTTGAAGAAATGTACAGTGGCATATATCTATTATTACAATATGGTAAAGACAGTATTTTCACTGTCTTAAATATTTCTCTGTGCTCTGCCTATTCATATTCCTCATCAACCACTGTTTACCACTGATCTTTTTATTGTCTCTATAGTCTAGCCTTTTCATATTATTGAAATCCTACAGCTTGTAGTCTTCAGACATTGGCTTCTTTCACCTAGTAATATGTATTTAAGTTTCCTTCACATCTCTTCATGGCTTGATAGCTCATTTCTTTTTAGCGCTGAATAATATTCCACTGTCTGTGTATTATAGTTTATTCATCTACTCAGCTACTAAAGGGGAGCTTGGTTGCTCCCAGGTTTTGGCAATTATTAACGAAGTTGCTAAGAACATCCATGTCTAGGTGTTTGTGTGGGCACGAATTTTCAATCTCTGCATAAATGCCAGAGAGTACAACTACTGGATCATACAGTAAAGTTATGTTTAGTTTTGTAAGAAATTGTCAAATTGTCATCCTATGTGGCTACCCCATTTTGCATTCCCCTCAGCAATATATGAGAATTCCTGTTGCTCGACATCCTCACTGCTATTTTGTGTTGTCAGCATTCCAGATTTTGACTATTTTAATAGGTTTGTAGTGGTATCTTATTGTTATTTTAATTTGTGCTTCCCTGATGTCATATGATGTGAAACACATTTTCACATACTTATTTGGCATCTATCTATCTTCTTTGGGTAGGTACATCTTAAGATTTTTCTGTCCATTTTAAAATTATGTTGTTTATTTTGTTATTGTTGAGCTTTAAGAGTTCTTTTTATATTTTGGATACAGTTATTTATTAGATGTGTCCTTTGAAAATATTTTCTCCCAACCTGTGATTTGTGTTCTCACTCTCTTGATAGTGTCTTTCATAAAGAAGTTTCTAATTTCATAGAATTCCAGCTTATCAATTATTTCTTTCACAGATCATGTCTTTAATGAGTGTAAAAAAGCATCACCATCCCAAGGTCATCTAGGTTTTCTCCTATGCTATTTGCTAGAAGTTTTATAGTTTTGTGTTTTACATTTAAGTCTGTGATACATTTTGAATTAATTTTAAGAGGAGTGTAAAATTTGTACCTAGATTCATTTTTTAAGCATGTGGGTATCCAGTTGTACCAGCATTATTTGTTGAAGAGACTGTCTTTGCTCCATTGTATTGTCTTTAATTCATTATCAATGATAAGTTGACTGTGTTTAGGAGGTCTATTTCTCTCTATTTTTTTTTCTATTGATCAGTTTGTCTCTTCTTTGCCAATGCTACACTTTCTTAATTACCACAGCTTTATAGTAAGTCTTGAGTCTGGGTACTATTAGTTTTCCAACTTAGTTTTTTTTCAATATTGTATTGACTTTTCTGGGTCTTTTGCCTTTTCATGTAAACTTTAGAACAAGTGTGTCAATATGTATAAAGTAACTTGCTGAGATTTTGATTGAGGTTGCATTGAATCTACAGACAATGTTGAGAAGAATTGGTATTTCAACATTGCTTCTTCCTATCCATGAATGTAGAATATTTCTTCATTTACCTAATTTTTTCTTTGACTTCATTCATTAGTGTTTTGTAGTTTTCTTCATGCAAGTATTATACATATATTTTTAGATTTATGTCTAAGTATTTCAATTTTGGTGTGTTCTTCACTTTCAAATATTCTTTTTTCCCTTGCTCTACCCAGTACTAACAATATAAACTTAGAACCTTAGAAATGACCTCTGTGAGACAGGCATGACTTCCTTACATTTTAACAGCAAATACTATTTGCATCACAGTGTCTAAATGGTTTGTATTAGAATAGATTCTTCTCTATCATTAAAATTTTACAATAGCCAAATGCTGGAAGCAACCTAAGTGCCCATCAGTAAACGAATGGATCAAAAAACTATGGTACGTTTACACAATAGAATTCTATGAAGCAGAAAGAAAGAAGGAACTACTACCCTTTGCAACAGCATGGATGGAACTGGAGAGCATTATGCTAAGTGAAATAAGCCAGGCAGTGAAAGACAAATACCATATGATCTCACCTTTAACAGGAACCTAATCAAGAAAATTAACAAGCAAGCAAAATATAACCAAAGACACTGAAATTGAGAACAGGCTGACAGTGACTAGAGGGGAGGGGATTATAGGGGAAAGGAGTGAAGGGTTTTCAGGAACAATTATAAAGGACACATGGACAATAAAAAAGGGGGGTTGAAACAGGGGAGGGAGGTGAGGAGTATTGGGGTGGATGGGAGGGGTGGGGGGGAAGGCAGAAAACTGTACTTGAACAACAATAAAAAAAGTTTAAAAATTTATCTTTTCTGTGACTGTGTAGGAAAAATTGAGCCAGTATAGTCTAGGAAAAGCTATGGCAGTTGAACCCAGAGCTGATGGAAACTGCTAAAGGCCCAACACACAGCCTTTCCTTGCTAGGCCCTAATAACCAGCTGTGGAGGTCAGCTTTGGGACCAGTGCTTGGATAGACACCTCTCTGCCCTCACCTCTGGCTGGTGTCTTTGCTGAGGCTTGGCATTCCACACTATTGCTTTCCTGAGGCCAACCTGTTCCTGCATTTTTAGTAAGGTTTTTGCCAAGCCCTCCAGTTTAAAGCCTTGTTTTGGCAGCTTCCTCATTCCTTTTACATTCTTCCTTAAATAGTCCTCATCAGTGGACAAAACCACCTTAACTGTAAACACTCAGTAAGGTGGAAATTCCAGGGCCCCTGGCTCCTGATCCTGGCAAAGATGACAAGGTAGCAACAGTGAAAAGCCAAATACTCAGGGATGTGCTGGTAAACGTTTAACACCAACTCTCTGAAGATCACCCAATCTGGTTTATAGTGTTTGCCTATTTCCACAGTGAATTTTAAGTGACAAACATGAGGTTCATAAACATGAAGCTGGAAAAAGATGAAAATGATAGTTTCTTCAAGCCAATAGGAGAGGTTGCAACCACCACTGAAAATGCCAACTATAAAAATCCAGCCTCATAACCCAGAATAAACTTTACAAATGGATGCGGTTAAAACCCTTTACAGCCCAGTTAAAGTACCAGCAGAACTTAAACAACCTGCGTCCTGACATGTAGGAAATGACAACTGCCCTTTATTTATTAGCTCCCCTAAATTTCATTTCTTTGTATTTTAGAAATGAAGAAGTTTATTGAGTTATAATTTACATAGGGTATTAATTTACCCTTTTGACTGTATAGTTCTGTATTTTGACAAATATATACAATTGTGTAGTCACCACCACAATCATCATATGGAACTTAGAAATGTCCCCCATGCTCTTTTATAATGAATCCCTTCTCCAACCCCCAAATCTTGACAGTCACTGACCTAATTTCTATTTCTATAGTTTTGTCTGTATTATAGAGTATCATATAAATGGAGTACATAGTACATAGCCTTCTGTATCATGGGAGTACATAGTACATAGCCTTCTGTATCTAACGTCTTTCACTTATATCGGAATATTTTTGAGATTTATTCACATTTTTATGTCATCAGTAATTTGTGCCTTGTTATTGATGAGCAGTATTTCATTATGGGATGTACTACAACTTGTTTATCCATCCCCTCCCCTACTGATGTGCATTTGACTTGCATTCAGTTTTGGGAAATTGAGTAAAGGTGCTATAAATATGCATCTGTAAGTCTTTGTGTAAACACATGTTTTTATTTATCTTGGGTAATTCATTTACCTTGGAGTAGGGCAACTGAGTATTGTGGACATATATGTATTTAAGTTCATAAGTAAGTGCTTAATTGGTTTCTAAAGATGCTGTGCCATTTTTCATTTCTATCAGCAATGTTAGAGAATTTCCACTGCTTTGAACTATAATTGGTATTCTCATTTTTTTCTAAGTCACTTTAATAGTATGTAGTTGTATCTCATGGTTTTAATTTGCATTTCTCTCATGTTTAAAAATATTAAGCATCTTTTCATGTGCTTATTTGTGAAACATTTCTCTGGTGAAATATTTGTTCAAACCATTTGCTTATTATTTATTGTATTGCTTGTCCTCTTACTAAATTTTGAAAATGATTTATATATTTTAGATCCACATTGTTTCTCAGATAGTTTTTTGCAAATATTTTCTCTTGGTATACCACTTATTTTTGGTTTTGTTTTCATTTTTTTATGAGAGTCATTGGAACAGCAGGTATTTTAATTTTGGTGAATATTTTTTTTGTGTGTGTGTATTCTAATAAAACTTTTTGTGGCCTTAATAAAACTTTTGCCTAATCCAAGGTGAGAAATATTTCTACATTTTTTCCTAGACTTTTTATGTTTTCTTTTCCTTTCTCTCTCATCCCCATCCTTAACACTACTCTCTCTCTCTCTCTCTCTCTCTCTCTCTCTCTCTCAGGTTTTTGGATGTTTGACTATTCTAGCACTATTTGTTGAAAAGATTGTTTTCTCTCCATTGGTTTACTCAGCACTTTTGTCAAAATCAATTGCTCATATATGTGTGGGTCTATTTGGGGGCACACTATTTTGTCACATTGATTTACACTCATATATCTGTCCTTATGCCAGAAACACACTCTTGTTACTACTATAGCTATATAGTAAATGTTGAGATTAAGTAGTATGAGTTCTCTTTCAAAATTGTTTAGCCTCTCCCAAGTCCTTTGTTTTTCTACAAAATTTCAGCATCTACTTGTCTTTGCTTCTTTTTGTTCATTTTCCAGACTCCTTGCTCAATGTTTCAGAAGCTGGAGCTTGAATTCGTTTCCTCTGACATTGCTAGCTATGACCTGGTCTTGTGATTTTTTTTTTCTGGAAGAAAGCAATGGTGAGCACATGCTTTCCATAGGTAAGCAGGCTCCCAAGAAGGAAAGAGAAGGAGAGGAAGAGTGGTGGGTGAAAAATGGAGACAACTATATTTGAACAATTTAAAAAATAAATAAAGAAAAAAATAAACTCCTAAAACCAAACCCTAGAATTTGGTAGATTTTCACCTAAGCACTAGACCAGGCAGGCCTTCCTTTGCAACCAAACAGAGAAGACTTCACCTTGTTCCAAAAAGATGGGGAAAGAGGGCCTCAGCTATTCAGATTCTTTTGCCATTTCTCCCAATTCACTAATCTCTAGTCATCTGGAAGAGTGAGGAATGAGTGACAGGGTAAAGAAAGAACAGCAAAGTAGGATAATGGAGCTGCCAGATTGTGGAAGTAATGGGGAATCTGCATTCTCCCCACCAACACTAACTTAAGCCATTAACATTGAGTGGGCAGCCTTAATATCTATTTCCTGCACATGGGGTGGGGGACAGCTAACCTTTGTCTTTATGTATTTCAACAAAGACTTATGTATATATGTGTGAGGGGTAGGGGGTTATTCTTCAAGAAACAAGTAAAGTTGATCATGTTTTATAGAAGATAACTGTAGATAATTTTATCTTATCTGAATTCAGCTGATATCTTCATAACTCATTGTTGCACAGAATGACTTTTATAATTTTTTAGCAATGAAAAAAAATCTAGTTATGAAATACCAAAATTGACTTACAAAAAAAATACCAACTTCCACTTACAAAAGTAGTCATGGTAGGTTCCAATATTATCTCAAGTCAGTTTCCTATCTCACAACAGTTCTTCCAGTGAATATCCTCCCAGTTATTTCTGGTTTCCAGTGGTTGCCTGGAGTGTTTCTGCTCTGGTCCCATTTGTCCTTTACCATGGTGCTCTGGCTGAATTCCTCTGTGAAGAAGCCAACACCTGGGCCAACAGTGACATTTATACTTGTCCCACAGCTGGTCTCATTGTGCTGGGTTCTCCACAGGATAAGGACAATATTTGCTCTAACCCTTCCCCCCTTGGCCCCAAAGAGTCCTTTTATCCTGTAGATTTCCCTAAGATCATCTGTAGATTTCCGATTTCCCATTCCACAAACTCTATTTAAGGTTTTGTTTATTTATTTTTAAAGACGGGAGAAGGGAGGGAGAAAGAGAGGGAAGGAAACATCAATGTGTGGTTGCCTCTCATGTGCCCCCACTGGGGACCTGGCCCACAACTCAGGCATGTGCCCTGACTGGGAGTCGAACCAGTGACTCTGATTCACAGCCCAGCCCTCAATCCACTGAGCCACACCAGCCAAAGCTCCACAAACTTATCTTCTCTCAGCACTACCATGCTCCCCTCAACAAAATCCCTAATAGATATGTACTATTCTCTTCACACAGACCCTGGAGAGTTCATAGCACTTTAGTTTCTAAAAAGACTTACTCTTTAGGCTTGGATGAGTAACTCTTGTATAGTTAATTTCACTTTTCTTTCTAGCTCAAAACAGGGAACAACTAATGAGCTTTAAGTGTGTTGATTTGTTTACAATTTATTCTCCTACAGCAACTCACTCTCACTAAGAATGGTACCTCAATGAGACATTTGCATTTTAAGCCTCATCATGAATTGAAATGAAAGACTATTTCTTGTTCTTATGTTTTTAAGTGGCCCTTATATGGGTAAGAGCTGCCTGCCAAAAAGCTCTGAAAAGGCTCATTCTCTGTTGATGTAGGTTTTGGCTTCAACTTCTTCCTCAAACATGAAAAATTTGGGGAACTCTGATATAGGAAAGGAAAAAGGATTGATGGTAACATTTTGGGAAGCGTTTGCTATAGACTGAGAAATGAAGACTATTTTTGGAACTTTCCAAGTCCTAGGCACTAAGCTAAACTTTTTACATTTAACTACTACTTTCCTATTTTATTTTTCTCCATAGAAAAATTTATTACTTTTTCAAGTAATACTATAAAAATTTACCATTCATTTTGTTTGTTTTCAGTCTTTCCTTACTAGACTATAGGTTCCATGAAGGCAGATTGTTTTTTAAATTTTCTACTATGTCCTAGTTCCTAAACGATGAGTCACTGAAAAGATAGTTGTTGCATTAATAAATTTCTCATCCCATGCAGTAGGTGTTATGATTATGATTATTTATTTATCACACATGATATAATATGGGCTTAAACATGTCATATATCTTGTCCAAGGCCATGAACTTAGTACAAAGTAGAGTCAAGAATCAAAGCCAGAGTTCAACTGCTGAGTCCATGGTTGAACCAATTGTCTACACTGCCTTTCATTTCTCCCAATCCTGACAATAGATCCATGAAATAGATACTACTTTTATTTTATAGATGAGAACATTGAAGCCCAGAGAGGCCAAATAATCTGACTCATGTCATACAACTAATATGTAGGGAAGACTGGTAATTTTGACTCTAAAATCCATGTTCCTTACCCTGGTGCACTGGTGAGAGGCTTTAAAAATTAGTTACAGCTGTATATTTCAGTCTCCAGTTGTGATGCTGAGAATAATAAACACTCATATATAGCAGAAAACACAAGCTAAACATAGTTCAAATAAAAGATACAGGGTTCTCTTCTTTTATGACTAAAGATCCAGATTTCCCAGGGTCTTACTTCTCACCATGTGGTGTCCCAGGTAGTAGGAGCCTGTAAGCCCTGCTTGTGTGCTTACCATCCCTTGCGGCAGAAATATACCTTTCCCCTTTCAGTTAGTGCCACTAAAGACAGATTTGTATTCTGTCCATTTACTATGATGATAAGTCACTGATCTAAGTCCAGCTGGGAAAGCTGCACATTAACCAGGCAGAGCTGTGAAGGGTGACGTAAAAATGATGAGTTACTGAAGGCCCCTTCCGTGCCCTGGAGGTACTAAGAATGAATGCTCTGTATTCTGTTTTTGTACTATTGTAGGCATGGGAAGATAAATATCAAGTGCTGCCAAAATCCACCTGTCCAGATTTCAGCAGACAAAGCTCTTTAGAGAATAAGGTGCTTAAGAAGTTAATAATGTTTAGCAATCCCTGAGCCTGTCAGAATAATGAATGAAGCTAATAAACATTCTAATTAGTTAACCTGAAGAAAAATCTTTGCCACTCTGGAGTGGACATTTTCATATTATTCTGAATGTAAACAGTACCTTATCATAGACTGCTGTTTAAATGTTACTCTATATCTTTTCTTGAGTTCAGACACTGTTATCAACTATGAAAAAGCAGCAGAAAAAGACTTAATAAAAAGTGACAGCAGGCAGCTCTCTCTGCTGGCAGAGATTAAGTGCTTAGCTGTTGGCATTTCAATTACATAAAACTAATGGAATAAATATTTTACAATATTACTGCCTTTTGGGGGGTGAAGCACTCAAAGGAAAAATATACATAAAATGGGATTTTGTTCTTTTCTTAATGAAATAATTGCAAATGGATTTAGTATCTGATGTGATCATTAAAAAATTAAGATAGTGGAACTAATATCAGTGTGAGGAGATCAAAACATAATTTCTTGTATGCGCAGCCTTTGCCACTGTCATTCTGCCTCCAGCATAACTTCAAAATAATGCCCTCTCACTATACCCATAAAACCATTTTAGCTGAGCTCAGATGATTTTATCATAGCATAAATTTATTAGGGTAATTTTTAAAAAAATGTTAAGTTAGTCAAGAATTTCTATATTCAGAGACTATGTCATTTTAAGTGTCATGGGTTTGAGATACAATTTGGTTTACTCTTTGATTTGGCCCCATGTTTTGGTTTTGTGCTCTTCCTTGTCCCCCGGCTTATTTAAGCACAACAAGTAACAGCTGCCTGGAGAATATGGGTTCTCAATGAAATGATAATTCTTGATTGCCTATTGCAGCAGCTTCCACGCAAAGATACTAATGGATCTTCCCCATTGATATGAAATGCAGGCCCCAAAGATAAATCACACACTTCTTGTTTCAGTGTTTGATGTCTTTTGGGGATTGGGAAATGGTCTATTTTCCCTTTAGGTATGTCATAGTTTGCACTAAAGTAAATAAACATAATATCAAATCTGAATCTGTAAATGGATTGTCTACTCCATAATATCACATTATATCTGATGGCTCCCATTAGTTTATGACTGTTGCTTATACCATTTATCACATGTGTGTGTAAGTAGGAAAGTTTTATGATGGAACTAAAAATTCAAAAATATCTATCATACTTAATAGATCTCTTTCCCTATCCAATTAACTGGTCCTATGCACATGGCATTCTCAAGAGACATTTCAGAGACATGAATTTTACATGGGTTTTTAAAAGTTTGTCATATCAACAATAACAGCAGAGTATTTGTTTATTGAAATTGCATCTGTACATGGCAAAATATTGCTTCAAAAGAAGTCTCAATATTTTATTGATTTTTTAAAAAAAGTGTGGATTTATGTATATTGACCAGTATAGAATGAGTATTATCTCTAATATTAATTATTTGAAAAGCTTATTTGAGCACTTAATAAAATATATATACTTAAATAAATGAAAATAACTCTTATACATTGAAAAACTGACCAAAAATATTCTTGCCAAAGGATTTGTTAAATTTTGGAAATAATTTAAGGTATATTATAAAATTTTTATTCTACAGATTAAAAACAAATGATTCCAGTTGTCTCAGGTAGATTAAGGAATCATCTAAGATTAGTACCAGAATCTAGACCATAATAACCTAGGTAGAAATCTAATGAATTGACATGTCTGTTGAGTTTGCTTCCTAAGTCTGCACTCTTTTCTGCAACTTGACCTTGTCAATCTAAACTTATCTGACATTATCTCTCTTCTGAGTCACTGAAAGAAATGATTTCAGTTATTTCTCTTGTATTAATATTTTTCAAGTCAACAGCCAAAGTGATCAATTGAAAATGTAAATCCAATCCTTCAATTCCCCTTCTCAGACTATTAAGTGGCTTCTAATTACTTCCAAAAATAAAATTCAATCCCTTATTATACTACAAGGTTGATCAGAATCTTGCCCTCCCTATCATCTCATTTCTCACCACTGTCCACCTCATCCTCTCCAATTATTCTAGCCACCTTTTTCCTTCAACCTGGAATGCTCCTACTCTAAACCTTGGAAGGTCATGTTTCCTCACTTTTCTGAGCTCTCATTTCAAGTCTCATCCCCTCTCAGAGGTATTTCTTGACACACACTATCTTAGCATATTTCTTTGTAAGACTTTTCAATATCTAATATTTTATTTATTGATTTATATTTTTATACTTCTCCCACAGTACATGTTTTGCTCTGCAAAACAAGTACTTTACCTGTCTCTTCACTATTCTATTCACAGTTCCTAGAGCAACATCTGGCACTCTGTTGGTTCTCAATGTATATTTATTGAGTGAATGAAGGAATGGTCCTAAAATTTCTGTGAGAAAGTTAGAGACATTTTTTTCTCCACTTGAGTATAGTGCAACTCATTCCTAACTCACATCACTATAATATATTCTGTTCCTTGCCCTGGCTGGTGTGGCTCAGTGGATTGAGTGTCAGCCTGTGAACCAAAGTATTGTTGGTTCGATTCCCAGTCAAGGCACATGCCTGGGTTGCAGGCCAGATTCCCATCTGGGGGCTCAAGAGAGGCAACCACACATTGATGTTTCTCTCCCTCTCTTTCTCCTTCCCTTCCCCTCTCTCTAAAAAGAAATAAATAAAATCTTTAAAGAAAATGTTGCATTGTTATAAAAAATATATTTTTAAGGAACAGAATACATATATATATATATGCTTAACTGGGAAATATTTTTTATCCAATTTAGAGTGGATAAAATTAGAGCTAGCTATAAAATTTTAAAAGGATGATATAAGATCTTCTGGAATATTTAGGATGAATAACATTTGTTTACTGACATGATAAACTAAGAATTCTTCTAAATGTGTTTTAGATTTGCCCTGGTTGGAATTATCCTAAGGGTACTGCTGATGAGTTTTGATTGCAAAGCTCAACATTAGACTTCGCAATTATCCACTGGATTCAGAGTTTATTATCCCACATTAAATGGCTGACTGACAGGATCAAAATTGTGGCCAATACTCAGTCCCTGCATCATCCCAAGTGCAGCTTCATTGTCGTTGCAGCCATATCCTAGGTACAAAGACTTCTCTCCTAGTCATTTCTTTCTTTTTTTGGGGGGGGGGTCCATATTTATAATCTATGGACTTATGTACTGAGACGTGTCTGTTTTTTCTTTTATTTTCAAGGTTAAGTAAGACCATCTTCCAAGGACTTCTTTCTTACCCTTTGATCAATTATCCACATTTATTTTCAGCAATCTCCCTCATGTGTGTTTCCACATTTGGGGCAGTTGGTACTTTTACAACTGATGCTTCTTATTCAGTATTGGGAGTGTGGTTGAAGTGTCCTAAAAACTGAGTATCTGATTTCTTAGAATTACAGGAACTTTGTAATGTAAGGCCGAAGCACAGATTCTCTGCAAATAATGAAGGGGAAAAAATATTCCAGGATCTTACATACAGCATTTGAGAAAAAATAAAATGTTTTTAAAATAAGATTTTACTTTAAACCTATCAGAAATCTAAAGTCAGTGTTAAATTATGGAAGGAATTTGATGAGAATTGCCTGATGGGTGTCATCACAGAAATGGGTTTACACTAACTTCAATTATTGATATCCAAATATATATTTGTAAGATTCCTCCCCAAATTTATTGAGTAAGAAGTTCTCTATTACTAAATGGGTTTGTTTAATGATCCTATGGATGTATGGTTCCACTTGTATTAACTGTCTTCTAATTTCCTGGGTTCATTTCATATCTCTGAATCTCATAGGACTTATTAAAATTTCTTGATATTTTCAAATAATTCATTGGTATTAAAGTATATTTAAACTATCAATAATCAAACCATGTGGTACTGGGGCAGTAATGAACTGACAGACAAGGGAAACAACACACAGATTGTAGAAAATGTTCCAAGAGCGCATGGAAATTTAGCATTTTAAGTGAGTGAAGAAAAATAGATTATTCAATAACTAACTATTTAATAACTAATGTTGGAATAAGTGGCTAGACATGAAAAAAACAGGCCTTAAAATAATTCTAGATGAATCAATAACTTAAATGTAGAAATAATACTATACCTATGCTAGATGAAAGTATGAATGCTTAGTTTATCTTGAGGTTGAAGGTCTTTTAAAGTATCACATTTCAACTAGAGACCACAAAAGAAAAAGATGGTAGATTTGACTACTATAAATGATAAAATGTAATATGAAAAAAATACCATGGAATAAAGTTTAAAGAAAGTGTTTGAAATGTATGTTGGGATCTATGTCTCACAAATAATTTTCAAAAATTCCTATAAAACATTGAAAAAAAGATTACTACCCACATTAAAAATGTGCAAAGGAGTCCTAGCCACAGCAACCAGACAAGAAAAAATTGGAAAGGAGGAAACAAAACTGTCACTGTTTGCAGATGAGATGATAGTGTACATAGAAAATCCTATAGACTACACCAAAAAACTACTCAATCTAATAAATCAGTTTGGCAAAACAGCCAGTTACAAAGTCTTCAGTTACTCAGAAGTCAATAGCATTTTTGTATACCAACAATGAAATATCAGAAACAGAAATTAGGTAAAAATCCCATTTGATATCACAACAAGAAAAATAAAATACCTAGGAATAAACCTAACCAAGGAAGTAAAAGACCTGTGCTCAGAAAACTACAACACTGAAGAAAGAAATTAAGGAAGACACAAACAAATGGAAGCATGTACCATGCTCATGGATTGAAAGAATTAACATCAAAATGGCCATACTACCCAAAGAGATTTATAGATTCAATGCAATCCCTATTAAAGTACCCATGATGTATTTCACAGATATAGAACAAACATTTCAGAAATTTATATGGAACCATAAATGACACCGAATGGCTGCAGCAATTTTGAGAACGAAAAATAAAGCAGGAGAAATCGCAATACCTGATATCAAAATGTATTCCAAGGCCACTACAATCAAAACAGCCTGGTACTGGCATAAAAACAGGCACATAGACCAATGGAACAGAACAGAGAGCCCAGAAATAAACCCAAGTCTCTATGGTCAATTAATATTCAACAAAGGGGAAAGAAGCATAAAATGGAGTAAAAATAGCCTCTTCAACAAATGGTGTTGGGTGATCTGGACAGTTAGACACACAAAAAATGAAACTCGATCACCAACTTACACTATACACAAAAATAAATTCAAGGTGGATAAAAGACTTAAATATAAGTCATAAGACCCCGTAAAAGTCCTAGAGGAAAATATTGGCAGGAAAATCTCAGACATTCCATGAAGCAACGCAAGGGACATAAAGGAAAGAATAAACAAATGAGACCTCATCAAATTAAAAAGCTTCTGCATGGCTAAAGAAAATAGCATTAAAATGAAAAGAGAGCCAACCATATGGGAAAACATATTTGCTAATGACACCTCATACAAGGTCTTGATTTCCAAAATATAAAGAACTCACATGACTCCACTCCAGGAAGACAAAAACCCAATTAAAAAATGGGCAAAAGACTTGAACAGACACTTCTCTAAGGAGAACATACAGAGGATCCAGAGACACATGAAAAGATGCTCAGCATCACTAGCCATCAGAGAGATGGAAATCAAAACCACAATGAGATACTACCTCACACCCATCAGAATGGCCAACATAAACAAATCAACAAACAAGTGTTGGAGAGGATGCAGAGAAAAGGGAACCCTAGTGCACTGTTGGTGGGATTGCAGACTGGTGCAGCCACTGTGGAAAACAGTGTGGAATTTCCTCAGAAAACTAAAAATGGAACTGCCTTTTCTTCCAGCAATTTTGCTTCTGGGATTATACCCTAAGAATCCTGAAACATGAATTCAAAAGAACCTATGTACCCCAATGTTCAGAGCCACACAATTTACAATAGCCAAGTGCTGGAAGCAACCTAAATGCCCATCAGCAAATGAGTGGATCAAAAAACTATGGTACATTTACACAATGGAAGTCTACACAGCAGAGAGGAAGAAGGAGCTTACATCCTTTGAGACAGCATGGATGGAACTGGAGAGCATTATGCTAAGTGAAATAAGCCAGGCAGTAAGGGACAAATACCATATGATCTCACCTTTAACTGGAACATAATCAGCAAAAGGAAAAAGCAATCAAAATATAACCAGAGTCATTGAAATTAAGAACAATCTAACAATAGCCAGAAGAGAGTGGGGAGGGGACAGTGGGGAGAAGGGTTTTCAGGAACTACTATAAAGGATACATGGACAAAACCAAGGGGGAGGGTGGAAGCAAGGGAGGGAGGTGGGTTTGGAGGGGGTGAGGTGAGGAGAAATATACACAACTATAATTGAACAAGAATAAAATAATTTTAAAAAATGTACAAAAGATACAAACAAGTAATTCACAACAGAATAAATAGAAATGGCCAATAAACATGTTCAATATTTTATTTTATATTTAATTTTATATTTCATTGAAACAACCACAGCCCCCTTTGTTAGATTTGCATATAAGAGATTAGTAACACAGTGTGTGCATAGAAGATAGAGAAATAAACCCTTTCACACACTGTTAGTACAGTAAAAATCAGCACAATATTATAAGAGCTGCTTGGCAGAAGATACCAAAAGGAGAAAATTTGAATCCTTTTGGATCCAGCATTTCCACTTCTAGGAAATGGTCTTAAGATAATGAGCTAAACGTTAAAAGACAAATATTTAATAATGATCATTCTTGAATGATCACTAATAAATGAACATTGCTTTTACTATAATGTTTACAAGGAAAATAAAAAGATTCCAGTTTCATGTCCATTAACAAGGAAACAATTAAATAAATTATGGCTTAGTACTACTATTATACTATTTTAGAGCAGTATGCAGCCATTAGTAGGGATGTCAGGCTTCTAATTGACATAGAATGACTCCCAAAAGATAAAATTGAATGAAAAAGGTAGCTGCCTAATGACATATATAATATGGTACCATTTATTTAAAAGTCTGCACATATACCTATATATAGGCCATCAGTATGGTTCATTTATGAGTTTGTGGTTCAAAATAACATTTTATTTATTTATTTATTTATTTCTGTATTTATTTTTCCTTTCATTGAATTTATTGGGGTGACTCTGGTTAACAAAATTATACATGTTTCAGGTGCACAATTCCATAACACATCATCTGTATACTGTATTGTGGGTTCAACATCCCAAGTCAAGTCTCCTTCCATAACTAACCCCTCTATGCTCTCTTCCACCTCTTCCACCCCCTTTCCTCCAGCAATACTACACTGTTGTCCATGCCATGAGTCCATAGATTTCTCTCTTTGTTTTTTTTTTTTTTTCACTCAATCCCTCCACCCCCCACCCAGCCCCTCAACTCCCCTCCAACAGCTGTAAGCCTGTTCTCCATCTGTGAGTCTGTCTCTGTTTTGCTTGTTCATTCATTTTATTCATTAGATTCCACATATGAGTGAAATCATGTGGTATTTGTCTTTCTCTGACTGGCTTATTTTACTTAACATAAGGTTCTCCAGATCCATTCATAGTGTCTCAAATGTTAAGATTTCTTTTCTTTTCTTTTGTTTTTTTTTCCTCTTTTCTTTTCTTTTCTTTTCTTTTCTTTTCTTTTCTTCTCTTCTCTTCTCTTCTCTTCTCTTCTCTTTTTTCTCTTTTCTAACCCTTCTTTTCTCTTTTTTCCTTCCTTCCTTCCTGTCATCATTCCTTCCTTCCTTTCTCTTTCCTTCTTCTTTTCTTTTTTTAAATGGCTGGGTAGTGTTACATTGTGTAAAAGTAACACAGCTCTTTTATCCACTCATCTACTGATGGACACTTGGGCTGCTTACAATAACCAAGATTTTGAAGCAACTCAACTGTCACATTTCCTTATAAACTCTCAAATTAAAAAGCCAAAGTTTCCAGTTTGCCTCTAATCAAAAGTCTTTTCCCTCTTCTATGATGATCTCAGCTAATTACCAAGATTCATTTTCATGCCCATAGGGTCAGTTCAGACTACTTTTGGCTCAGAGTGGAAGCCAGATCTCAGTTGTGCTCCCTTGAGGCTGGAAACTACCAACAATACCAGTAAATCTGATTCCTTTGAACAGGATCATCCATTTCCAAGCCAAAGACTTGGGGGTTGCAGCTTTTTTTTTTCTGGATGGCTGACACTGTCAAATTTAAGGGAGAGCATATCACCATCCCCATCAAGTCTGAGTGAGATGACCAAGTCTCAGCCTCTAATTCTCATCATTGCTCCTAAAGCAAATGCCTTCAAGAAAGCATAAGTGGTGCTCTGATGAGGCAGGGAGGAATATTCCCACTGACTCAACACTGGGCAGCTTCTCAACCTGGGTCCCCACAGCCAGTCAGGAGCAAGCTAGGTTTGTGGGCTTTGATGTCCATCAATCACAAGCCCATTTCTCTAGTGCCTGGAAATGTTCACTGCGGTTTTGTTTTTCCCTGTCCCTTTGGAATTTTCTTTACAGTAGTCCTGTCAGTCTTACTGGACTAACCCAATAAGTGTCTGTATGTTTCAATCTGAATGAAAAGTGTTTGAGCTTTAAAATTTCTCCTCAAGGAGGCTCTATTTATAGCATTTTTCTCCACACATCTCAGAAATATTTAAACTCTGGGTACCAGTAGTATGTTTGGCAAAAAAAAAAAAAAAATGTAATAAGAGTTTTCTTGACACCTATTCCCTCCAATGGGAGAAAGGGGTATTGGTCACACAGTGAAAAAGAAAGAGAGATGTTTATAGGTACATTTTCACTCAAATTTCTGCCATTGTTTTCTAGTTGATAAAATTTCAGGTGATTATTTTTTACATTTTGTTTAAAAAATAAAAAATCCATGGTACATTTATACAATGGAATTCTATGCAGCAGAAAGAAAGATGGAGCTCTTACCCTTTGCAACAGCATGGATGGAACTGGAGAGCATTATGCTAAGTGAAATAAGCCAGGCAGTGAAAGACAAATACCATATGATCTCACCTTTAACAGGAAACTAATCAACAAAACAAATAGATAAGCAAAATATAACCAAAGACACTGAAATTGAGAACAGGCTGACAGTGACCAGAGGGGAGAGGGGAGGGAATTTCAAGGGAAAAGGGGAAGGGATTACAGGAACAAGTATAAAAGACACATGGACAAAAAATAGCGGGGGGGATGGGAGGGTGGTGGGGAGGGCTGGGGGATGAGCTGGGATGAGAGTAAAAGACAGAAAACTGTACATGAACAACAATTAGAATAAAATTAAAAAAGAAAATAAACACATACAATTAAAAAAAATAAACTATTTTTTGAAAGCATGCAATTTCTCAAATCTTTTTATGTATTCTCTTGCTATGAGAACTTAGGTCATTTGGTGTTTCTAGGCCCTGGTTAACCCATAGGAATAATGGAAGTGTATGTTTACTTATATATAGCTCCAAAAATGTTCTATTTCCCTAAGAAAAATAATTCATAATAGTATCAATATGGCAGGAAATTCATAGGTAGAACATATTTTGCAGTGTTCACAGAGGAAGTGGCAGAGCTTCGGAGAAAGTCAGAAACTTCCTCAAGTTAACATGGGTCATTAGGGAAGAGTTATGACCACACCCAAGTCTTTGACACCCCACCTGCATTGAGTGACTTGCATTCTACTACTCTCTGCTTGTGTCTTGTTTTATACTTTAAAAAATAAGAAGCTGGTAAGATAGCCTTTAAGGTTTATCTCTGCTTTAAAATTCAACGACCTTTGAAAAAATTAATGACTTGAAGACACTAGAGACAACACCGTGGAACATGTTGGCACCACTAACTCCATTGACTTAAATTATCACATTTAGTCTGAGGTACTTCAGAGTAAGATCTTTTACTTACCAATTGCAGAGATTTATTTCTTTATTTGTGCAACTAAAAGGCATTGGAAACAATTTTTACCAGCTCCTCACCATCCCAAGGGAGCTCTTACTTCCCTCCATTGCCTGTTAGGTGGGGGATGGTTGTAGTTTTTCATTACTGTCACTCAGCATGCATTTGTAAGGCATCATTTACAGATTGCTTCAATAAACTCTTCAACTGTCTCAGCACTTATTAGCTCATTCTGCTCTTTTGCTTACCTTGCCTTTCTCTGCCATCACTACCTGAGATCACATTCAACCAAAAGGGTGAATTTGTCTGGCACTCTCCTCTTTCACTCATGTGCTTTCTGGACTTTTCACAATGATTTTTAGGGGGGATTCTTTGGTCTGTAACCCTCGCCAAAAGTCATTCAAACTCTGTTTCATATTAATAGTAGATTTCCTTCTAATATGTATATCATTATAATATTGAAATATATCATCCAAATTTTTCAAAAACAAAAGCTTCTAAAAATCACCACCATAGTATTAGATTGAAACTCAGAAAGAAACACATGGCTTGCTTGTGATAATCACCCCACCAGAATCCAGAAGTAGTGAAATCTGGATCCCAGTCCTATGTTCTACCCTCCTCCACTTTTCTCTCCTCCATTCTTCTTTAACTTATTTATTAACTTAAAATTTTACAACTATAAAGGAATTAGAATAATTGTGAAATTCCCCTTCAGAGGTTATAGCCACTACAATTTTCATGTGTATCTTAATAACCACTTTGTATTTATATCGTATTTATGGCTATAAACATACAAAGTTTTTTTCTGTTTTTATTAATGTTGATTGTGATCTATGTATAATTATGTGACTTGTTTTTTCATTTAATAAGCCCTGCATGTATTTTTAGTAAGTGATATAGATGTATTTTATTCTTTTTAATCCATCCATGATATAGATTTATCATAATATATTGGATATTCCATCTCTTTTCACTTTTTCTTGATAAAAATAATGCTACATTGACTTAATGGAGCATTAAACTCCATTTATATGCTTAATAATGCTCCATTAAGCACATGTATAAGTATTTACTTACAACTATGCTGGGTCAAGTTTATATTTCTCATCAGATTTGCTTGGCCATGGTTTTCTGCTGGATGCTAGTGGGTGACTTTGAGTTAGCCTGGTGCTAACTATATATTTATCACCCCTAGAGGGGGACCTTCATCAAAGGTGACATCATAGAGTTGGTGAATAAATTATTCTCCCTCTGTGCACTTAATAGGCTGTTGCCAAATGCAGTGTTTACAAAGTCCTCTTAGGAGATGTGCTGTAACAAGCAACCAGGTGTATTTTCTGCTAAGGCTGTTCATTGGCCAAAATTATAATACACTTCTTTGCATTTGTTCTTCCTCTTTCCTCATTTTACTTCACTTTTCCCCAATTCTAGCTCCCTTGGAATTGTACCCTTCATAAAACATTATATGTATATTTTGCCTCAAGCTTTGTTTTCTAGAAAACTTGGACTTAGGAAAAGATATATTCTAAAAAAAGCAATCTAAAACACAGGGGCGCAGATATATTCTAAAATATGAGAGAAAATATATTCTAAAAATAGGGTAGATAAGGGGAAAGGTCAAGTCAAGGAAGTTGTATAAAGGACCCATGGATAAAGACAATGGGGAGGATTGAATGTGGGAGGTGAGCGTGAGTAGGGTGGGGGAGAGTAATGGGGGAAAAGGGGGATAACTGTATTTGAACAACAATAAAAGAAGATAAAATTGAAAAAAATAGCAGTTCTAGGTAAAAGGAAATGTGGATGTGCTCATTTTTTTATACCATCCTACTTTTTAA
The DNA here is from genome assembly GCA_004027475.1 of Anoura caudifer. NCBI lineage: Eukaryota > Metazoa > Chordata > Mammalia > Chiroptera > Phyllostomidae > Anoura > Anoura caudifer. The sequence goes on from PVKU01009260.1 coordinate 47,532, forward strand.
TCGGATATATCCAATTACAAACATAGGTAGTTTTGTTTTTATTTTTCATTAATTAAATTTCCATCATAAGAAGAGTTATGCTATTATTATGTATTATATAGGTAAAGTAATATATTGTTTTGAACATTTATTGGTGGTAAAGAACCTTTCTATGTATATTCAGGTATAATGTTATAATTCAGGTATAATCTTTCAAGTGAGGAGTTTCAGTGCTTTAATTTTGTAGCTAAATAAAACAAAGCCTAAGTTAGTTCTTTATTCTTCTTTGAATTACATTATAAAACACTACTGCTATCCACAGAAACTGTCTTTCAGAAAATATAAATTAGCTAAAAAAAAAAAAAAACATCATTAGGACACCCTATATTGCATCTGTTGTTGGAAAGGTATTTGGTACATACACTTTTATAACTTCATGAGGAAGAGAGATCTTGATTAGCTTCTGCCTAAGTTTTAGCATATTATTAAGAAAGTAGAAGGAATTAAATGATGTTTTTCATTTTATTTAGTGTCCCAGAGTGGAGTGCATGTAGGCAAGGTGAGAACTGTTTAGAATATTGAATAAATAAAATATTTGAAAATCCAGGCAACTGAGGCTGATTTCTGGCTTGTCAACTCACCACTTGTTCTTAGTATCATAACCAAGAATCCTAATCCAGATCCATATCTGTAGTTTTGGCAACCACCTGTCAACAAGGGACATGAAGTTCACTTCACCAAATCTTTTAATAGAGTGTCTAGCACCTCCTCTATGAATATATTTTCAAATGGGTGAATATTATTCAGAACACTGCATTTTCTTTGAGAATGTTGAGAGTAGCAGATAACCCTTAAATTATGGATATGGATCTAGAGTGTGACATGCTTGTCAGGCATACCTCTTAACACACACTCTGTATTTGCCATTCATGGAGATAAGTTCATTAAAGAAATTTCTATTGCACTGTTAAGGAAGGCCAGTTTTATACCTTGTCATCCATTCACTCTGAGGTTATTATCCTGAATGGGTATACTCTCCAGACACTGAGTCTTCACTGGGCAGGGGGTAGAAGAAAGAGCATGGACGTTAGGGAGGATCTCTAGTGGAGATTTATTTAGATCAGAAGACTGGATAGTAAATTAGGTAGACATATGGAAATTATGTTAGATTTCCATATTTGCTTACACTGGGGAGAAGGGTTATGTAGTATTTTGGTTAACTACTGAGGTCAGTGCACTCAGCTAACCATCAGTGTGGGGTCTCAACATACAATAGATGTGATGTGGGAGTAAGGGGAATTTTTAATGAAATGGAAATATATTAGCAATGCTTATAGTTGCTAGAGAGCTAAATGCACTTATGTTGGCTTAGAATGAGATTTGCTTGGGTTTGCAAAATGAAACTGTCATTTGAATTCTAACTACATTGAACACACTGAGGAGCCCAGGACAGTTTTACCCTGTAATTAGGAAAACTGGGGCTCTCTTCAGTAGTCATACCCTGAAGAACACAACTCTGCAGTGCTTTACTGAAGAGTTTTATTGATCTAACTGATATCATCTTGGAAAATATGTCTTGAATCCAGAGAATTACCACTCCTCAAATTGCAACTTCCTGCTGGTGACTTAGCAAGCCAGGGCATATGGCAAAAAAGAGAAAATTAGAAGTACACATGTACCCTCTTCATAATTCAACATTTTCTCTGACCACTTCTTGTTTCTGAAAGAGAAACTTTATAGGACAACCCTTTTTTAAAAATGTTAACTTATTATTTTTATTGCTGTTCAATTACAGTTGTCCCATTTCTCCCTACTAATCTCCCCTTGCCCTACCCATCCCCAACCTCCCACATTGAATCGTTCCCCCCCACCCTGTTGTCTTTGCCCATGCGTCCTTTATATATGTTCCTTGGTGACTCTTACCTTCTTTCCCCTATTAACCTTTTCTTCCCTCCCCTCTGGTTACTATCAGTCTGTTCTTTATTTCCATGTCGCTGGTTCTGTTTTGCTTACTTATTTGTTTGTTGATTATGTTCGACTTATAAGTGAGATCATATGGTATTTGTCTTTTACCACCTGGCTTATTTCACTTAGCAAAATGGTCTCCAGTTCCATCCATACTGTCACGAAGGATAGAAGCTCCTTCTTTCTTTCTGCTGTGTAGTATTCCATTGTGTAAATGTACCACAGATTTTTGATTCACTCATTTACTGATGGACACATAGGTTGCTTCCAACACTTGACTATTGTAAATTGTGCTGCTATAACATTGGGGTGTATAGGTCCTTTTGATTCATATTTCAGGATTTTTAGGTACAATCCCAGCAGTGGAATTGCTGAGTCAAAGGGCAGTTCCATCTTTAGTTTTCTGAGGAAATTTCATACTGTTTTACACAGTGGCTGCACCAGTCTGCATTTCCACCAACAGTGTACTAGGGTTCCCTTTTCTCCACAACCACACCAGCACGTTTTTTGTTGATTTGTTTATGATGGCCATTCTGACTGGTATGAAGTACTGCTTCACTGTGGTTTTAATTTGCAACTCTCTGATAGCTAGTGATAGTGAGCATCCTATCATATGTCTATGGATCTTATATATGTCCTCCTATCAGAAGTGTCTCTTCAGGTCTTTTGCCCATTTTTCAATTTTATTGTATGCCTTCCTGATGTGGAATCCTCCAGGTTCTTTATATATTTTGGAGATCAAACCCTTATTTGAGGAATCACTGGCAAAGATATTTTCCCATAGGGTTTGTTCCCTTTTTATTTTGCCGATGTTTTCTTTAGCCATGAATAAGCTTTTTATTTTGATGAAGTCCCATTGTTTATTCTTTCTTCTATGTCCCTTCTTTTAGGGGACATATTGGGGAAAATATTGCTGTGTGAAATTGCTGGGAACTGCTCTGCCTGGTTTCAGGAGCTATAACCCCCCGCATGGCTAAGGCTGAGTGAGAGACCTTGGGATCATAAGCCACTAAGGAGACAAAGCGTATCTCTCTGGCAGGGGTGCCATCTCTGCTCCTTTTACTTCATCCTGCCTGGATCCCAATGCTTGATCGGTTAGCCAATGATAGGTAAGATTCCTCAAGGGAGGAACAACCTAAGACAGGCATGATCACAGGGGCCCCAGGAAAGGATTTGGGGGCTACAGAAAAAGGGGTGATGGACCCTTGCTCCTCGGCTTTGACATAGCCTGAGTCCTCATTCTGTCTGCAAGAAGTCTCCTAATCTCTTGATTGCCTTACTGCCCCTGCCTGACTTAAGCCTGAAACAATGCTGGAGGTGGGTGTCACCCTGTGCTGGAAAGCGTGGGTTCCCCAGGGCGATCAGGCCTAAGAAAGAATGCATAAAATCCTATGAAACCTACTTTGCTAATACCTTCAATTTAAATGATGAGGGTCCAAACCTGAAATGAGTTTGTTTTCCCAAAATTTTATGGCCCTTTAGCTATCTGACTCTGACTCAAAATAGGCCCTCAGAGTTCTTTGAATGTTATCTATTGTTTAATCATTTTTGCCTGATAATGATTGATGAGCTTTATTCCTGTGCAAATTGAACCCAATAAAAGTCTGTCAAAGTAAGTGTCTCGGTGCTCTCCTCTTGAGAGAGTGGCCACACTGTCCCTTTTCCTCCACAAGACTTGGTAGTCCATGTGAATTTGTCTCGTATCTCATCCATAACACTGTGGATACTGCGGGCTGGTGGCCATGTCATGAGATATCTGAAATTTTCTTGCTTATATTTTCCTCTAGGACTTTATGGTGTCACAACTTATATGTAAGTCTTTTATCCATCTTGAGTGTATTTTTCTGTATGGTGTAAGTTGGTTGTTGAGTTTCATTTGTTTGCATGTAGCTGTCTAGATGGGAGCAACACCATTTGTTGAAGAGGCCATTTTTACTTCATTTTATGCTGCTGTCCCCTTTGTCAAATATTAATTAACCATAGACTCTTGGGTTTATTTTTTGGCCCTCTATTCTATTCCATTGATCTATGTGTCTGTTCTTATGCCAGTACTAGACTGTTTTGATTACAGTAGTTTTATAGTTTGAGATCAGGTACTGTGATCCCTCCCACTTTGTTCTTCTTTCTCAATATTGCTGAGGCTATTTGAGGTCATTTATAGTTCCATATAAATTTCTGAAGTGCTTGTTCTATATCTGTGAATTCGAATCTATTGTTTCAATAGTAGGGACATTTGTCCAATTGTTTTGGATTGTATGCACACTTTGATGATGTTAGTTCTTCCAATCCATAGACATGGTATATGCTTCCATTTATTTGTGTCTTCCTTAATTTCTTTCTCCTGTATTCTGTAGTTTCTGAGTACAGGTCTTTTACTTCATTGGATAGGTTTATTCCTAAGTACTTTATTTTTCTTGTTGCTATATCACATGAAATTTTTTTCCTGATTTCTGTTTTGATATTTCACTGTTGGTATACAAAGATGCCTTTGATTTCTGAATATTGACTTTGTATCCTAGTGTTTTGCCAAATTCACTCTTAGGTCAAGTAGTTTTTTGATGGAGTCTCTAGGGTTTCCTGTGTACACTGTCATGTCATCTGCAGACAATGACAGTTTTGCTTCTTCCTTTCAAATTTCAGTGACTTTTATTTCTTTTTCTTATCTGATTGCTGTTTCTAGAACTTCTCATACTATGTTGAAGAACTGGTAAAAGCAGGCACCCTTGTCTTGTCCATGATTTTCATGGGAAAGTTTTTAGTTTTTGTCCATTGAGTATGATGTTGGTTGTAGGTTTCTTGTATATGGCCTTTATTATGTTGAGGTATACTCCCTCTACTCCCTGTTTGCTGAATGTTTTTTATCATAAATGGGTACTGTACCTTATCAAATGTTTTTTCCTCATCTATTGATATGATCATATGATTTCTGTCTTTTCCTTTGTTTATATGATGTATTATGTCTATTGATTTGCAAATATTGTACTAGCCTTACATCCCTGGGATAAATCCCACTTGATCATGATGTATGATCTTTAAATGGATTGCCAGATGCATTTTGCCAATATTTTGTTGAGGATTTTAGTGTTTATGTTCATCAGTGATATTGGCCTGTAGTTTTCTTTCTTTGTTGTATCTTTATCTGGTTTTGGGATTAGGATTATGCTGGCTTCATAAACAGAGTTTGGGAGTCTTCCATCTTGGATTTTTCTGAATAGTCTGTGAATGATAGGAATTATTTCTTTCTTAAATGCTTTGTAAAATTCCCCTGTGAAACCGTCTAGTCCATGGTTTTTCTGTTGGGGGATTTTTGATTACTACTTCAATTTCACTAGCTGTTATTGGTGTGTTCAGGCTTTCTGGTTTTTCTTCATTAAGTAGGAATGAAAGGTTCTCTATATATTAGTGAAGTTCATTTGATCTATTGCATTGTTCAATGTCACAATATCCTCGATGATATTTTGTTTGGAAGATCTGTCCATTGTTGAGAGTGGAGTGTTAAAATGCCCTACTATAATTGGGTTACTGTCTATATCTTTCTTGAAGTCCTCCAAGATATTCCTTATATATTTGGGTGCTCCTATAATGGGTGCATATAAGTTTACAATATTTATAAGTTTACAATATTTATGTCTTCATAATGAGCTCTTCACTTGAGTATTATGAAGTATCCTCTCTGTCTCTTTTTATGGTCTTTTTTTAAAAGTGTATTTTGTCTGATATAAGTATTTCTACCCCACTTTTTTTCTTGTTCATTTGCTTGGAATATTTTTTCCATCCCTTCTCTTTCAGTCTGTGTAGGTCTTTTGTTCTGAGGTGGGTCTCTTCTAGGCAGCATATTTTTAGGGTCTTGTCTTCTTATCTATTCAGATATCCTATGCCTTTTGATTGCAACATTTAATCCATTTACATTGAATGTTATTATTGATAATAACATATTAATTGCCATTTTTCCCATTGTACCTATGTCCCTGTCTCTCTCATTCTTTTTCACAATCTTCTTAAAGCAGACCCTTTAGCATACTGGTGGTAATTGCAAACCAGCATTTAACCAATGCTTGTTTGGTGGAGATATATTCTTTTAGCTTTCTTTTGTCTTGGAAACACTGTATTTCACCTTCCATTTTAAATAAGAACCTTGGTGGGTAGAGTAGTCTTGGTTTCAGGCCTTTGCTTTTCACTGCTTGGAAAATTTCTTGCCATTCCCTTCTTGCTTGTAGCATTTCTCTTGAAAAGCCAGCTGCTAGCCCTATTGGAGCTCTCTTGTATGCTACTTCCTGTTTCTGTCCTGCTGCCTTTAAGATTCTCTGTCTTTCAATTTTTCCATTTTAATTATGGTGTATCTTGGAGTGGACCTCTTTGAGTTCCTGTTTTTAAAAAAATTATTTATTTGCATAAATTTTATTTATTTTAGAGAGGGGAAGGGAGAGAGAAAAAGGGAGAAACATCAATATGCAGTTGCCTCTCATGTGCCCCTCACTGGGGATCTGGCCTGCAACCCAGGCATGTGCCCTGGCCAGGAATTGAACCAATGACCCTTTGGTTCACAGGCTAATGCTCAATCCACTGAGCCACAGCCAGAGCTCTTGGGATTCCTCTTGATTGGGACTCTATGTGCTTCCAGGACTTGTGTGTCATTTTCTGTGATCATTTAGGGAAGTTTTCCATCATTACTTTTTCAAACAGGTTTCCTATCCCTTGTTCCTCTCTTTCTCCTTCTGGTATCCCTATTATATAGATATTATTCTGTTTCATGTTATCCTGCAGTTTCCAGAACCCCTCTTTGTTCCTTTTGAGTCTTTTTTCCTTTTCTTGCTCTTTCTAGGAATTTTTCCTGCCTTGTCCTCCAGCTTGCTGATTCAGCCCTCTGCTTCGTCTAGCCTGCTTTTGATTCCTTCTACTGTTCTGCAATTCAGAAAGTGTATTCTTCATTTCCTCCTGACTCATTGATAGTTTCTATGTCCTTTTTCATGCTGATATAGTTCTCACTAAGTTCCTTGTAGCTTCCATGTAGTTTTTTAAAATTCTCCCTGAGCTCATTGAGCTTCCTTATAACCATTGTTTTGAACTCAATACCTGATAGTTGATTTGCCTCTATTCCATTTAGTACTCTTTCTGAGGATTCCTCCTTTTCTTCCAGTTGTGTGTTGGTTCTCTGTCTTTCCATTTTTGGGGAGACTCTTCTAGTTTGCTTCTGCTTCTTAAATTTATCTGTTTTGACTCCCTCTCTTAGTGGTGTTTATCTTCTGTGGTAGGATACCTGTGATACTCAGTGGTGCAGTCTCCTTGATCTCCTGAACTTGATGCTTTGGGGATGTCTTTATGCTGTTTATGTTGGCTCTCTGAGTGTAATTGGGTTTTGATTGCTGTTGTGTCATTCTTTGGTGGGTCCTTCCCTGCAGCTGTTTTGCTGAGTGTCACTCTACCCACCATATCTTGTATGTTGTTGGGTAGGTGCTTCCAGAACAAAACCAAAAAGCCCAGGAAACAAACCCATATCTGCACAAATAACTTCCCCTCCTGCAATCCCACTGTCAACACCAACTGAACGATATTAATAAGGGTATAAAGAGATTAAGACTATTATAATAAAGGAGATAAAATATGGCATGACCTACTGAAGGAAAATGATGGAGAGGGAGAGGGTAGAGGGAGGAACACTAATAAGAGTAGGGAATCAGAGCAATGCAAAGAGAGATAGTAAAATTTACATATCATAAATAAAAAAGGGAATGAATGGAAGGGAAATGTATATATAGTATTAAGTTAAACAGACATTTAGAACAACTAAAATAAAGTGAGAGAAAGAAAGAAAAAGGGAAGAAAAGTAAATAAATAATTAAAAAATAGGAACTAAAGTGGAGAGAAAGCTCCACCACAGCACTATGAACAACAGATGAGCTAAAATTAGTATAGGTGGGATGGAAATAAGAAGGGAAAAAGAAAGAAAAAAAAGAAAGAAAGAAAGGAAAGCTTAAGAGATGTCTAGAGAAAAAGGAAGTGATTTTGAGATGGTAGAGTGAGAGGGAGTACTAAGAGTGAGGAGTGAAAATCAGGCTAAGGCAGGGAAAAGTTAAAATTTGAGATGGAAAGAAAATGAAAAAAGTAAAAAAAAAGGTAGGATGAAAGAGAGGGAAAAAAGAAAGAAACAGGTTAAGACAGAGCAAAATTAAAAATTGAGATGTAAAAAGTGTAGGAGAGGGGAACAGTAAAATTTGACATTTGAAGTACAAACTTAGTGAACATCTAGAGATAAAATTGAAAAAAGGCAGCAACAACTACCCTATCCACAACTAATGAGCAAATATTGCTGAAGAGAGAGGATGTAGGTATTTTCAGAGTGAGAAAAAGAGTGTGAGGTGACCATTGACAAGGAAATTGGTTTTGAGAGGCTGAATGGGGGAGAAATAGTAAGAGTGTGGAATGGAAACAAGTTGAAGAAAGAGAGAAGACAAAATTTAAAATGAAAATAATGAGGAAAGAAGAAGGTAAAATAGGATAAGAGAAGGGAGGGGCAAAATATGTGAATTGAAATAAACTATACTTTAAAATCTAGTGATTTAATGCATGAACTTGAAGGACAAGAAATGAATGTTAAAATGCTATGCAAGAGAGAAAGTATCACAGATCATGGAGAAAACCACAGTGGATTTCATCTTGGTAGCATCTAGTATTTAACACTATTTTTTCTTTGTGGATCCACCTCTGGTGATGTCAGATGCTGCCCCAAGCTGGCCTTAGGCAGCCTGTTTGAGGCTTCTAGGGATCTACTGTCTGTGGCTGACTCCTTCAGTTGTTAATCTAGTCACTCTGCCCTCAGCAGTCAGGCTTAAGCATCACAGGGTGGACAGGGCACTTCCTGGGGTTCGAGTATTTTTGCCCTCAGGCTGCTGATGCTCAGAGGGAAGTGGACTGCCTGAGCTTGATGGCTGCTGCAGTATGGGATTGACTCAGCAGCTACACTTTTAATTCTCTCCAGAGCCTCCATCCCAAGACTTTCCTCAAACACCTCTAGTCCTTTCTGTCCTCCTCTTTTCCAGAGCCCAGGGTAAGTGACTGCAAGTTAAAATTTATGCGTTGGCCATTTAAACAGCTCTTTGTGTCTACAGTCATCAGTCTCTGGCAGAGAGCAACCCTGCCACTTTCCACACCTGGATGTCATCTCAGTATTGTTTTGGCTCTGGTGCTCTAATTTGGGGATCCCAGCTGAGTGTTTACACCCCCCACTTCTCAGTGGGATCCAACCAGCCACTTAAACATCCCCCTCCAGCACCTCAGCTGCTGTCTGTGGGCACCCAGCCAGCCCTCTCATGTCTCCACTGCACTCCTTACCAGTCATGTCATGCTGAAGCAGATTCTTCTGTTTGTCTGTGCTTCTCTCTCACTATTGTTCAGTTGTATATTCTGAGAGATGTCTCCACAATTCAGTTGTAATTCCAGATCGGTCCTGGAAGGAGGTTAGTGTAACTGCCACTCACTGGTCCACCATCTTGGATTTCTCCCACGGGGAAGCTCTTAATAACTATATTTTCTTTTTAAAAAAATTTTAATTGTTGTTCTTGTACATTTATCTGTCTTTTACTCCCATCCCAGCCCACCGCCCCAACCCTCCCCACCTCCCTCCCATTTCCACCCCCCCTAGTTTTTTTCCATGTGTCTTTCATACTTGTTGCTCCAAACCCTTCCCCTTTCCCCCTGAAATTCCCTCCCCTCTTCCCGCTGGTGATTGTCAGCCTGTTCTCAATTCCAGTGTCTTTGGTTATATTATGCTTGTTTATTTGTTTTGTTGATTAGGTTCCTGTTAAAGGTGAGATCATATGGTATTTGTCTTTCACTGCCTGGCTTATTTCACTTAGCACAATGCTCTCCAGTTCTATCCATGCTGTCTTTGGCATATAAAACAAATGCCTTTCACAATAACGATTCATTCTTGCAGCATTTTATTCTAGCAGTACCATTTTTCCCCTTAAATGTAGCATTATCCAGTGAACGCATCTGGGCTGGTGCTTTCTTTCTGAAGGGTTATTAATTATTGATTCACTTTCTTTGAATATAACTATTCAGATCATCTATTTCTCCTTGTGCGAGTTTTAGTAGATTGTACCTTTGAAGGAATTGTGCCATTTCATCTTACTTATCAAATTCATGGGCATGGACTTTTAAATAATATTCATTTATTTTCCTTTTAGTGTCCATGGGATTAATAGCAATTGTCCCTCTTTCTTTTCTGTCAGGAGTAACTTATGTCTTCTCTCCTTGGTTAACCTGGCTAAAGGTTTATCAACTTTAATAGAGAAAATCAACAAAACCAAAAGTTGGCTCTTTAAAAAAATATTAGTAATTTTCTGTTATCAATTTCATTGATTTCTGCTCCATTTTTAATCATTTCTTATCTTCTGTTTCCTTTGGCTTTATACTGTACTCCTTTCTCTAACTTCTTCAGGTAGACAGTTAGATATTAATTTTAGATCTGTCTTCTTTGCTAACATGTGCACTCAATGCAATAAATTTCCTCCAAGCCCTGCTTTTGTTGTGGACTATAAATTTTGATAATTTTCATCTAAAGTATTTTAAAATATTTTCACAATATTGTTTTCTTTTGAGTTATATGTCATTTTAAAATGTGTTGTTTAATTTTTAAATATGTTGGGATTTTAAATCTATCTTGTTAAATTTCTAGTTTAATTCCTTTGTGGTCTGAGAACATAATTCCTTTTAAATTTGTTTAGATATGTTTTATGACCCAGAATGTGGTCTATTTTGGTGAATATTCCATGTGATCTTGAGAAGAATGTATATTTTGTATATTTTGCTGTTGTAGGGTGAAGTATTCTATAAATGCCAGTTGGAAATAATTGACAGTACTGTTCATTTTAACAACATCCTCACTGATTTTCTGCCTGCTGAATCTGTCAACTATTAATAGAATGGTGTCTCTTCCTCTTCTTATAACACCAACCACTCTGCTTCAGCATGACCTCCTCTGAACTGATCCTATCTGCAATGATCCTATTTCAAAATGAGGGCACATATTCAGGAACTAGGGTGAGGACCTCAGCATAACATTTTATTTTGAAAGGGGGTGGGGGTTACAATTCAACCCACAACAACATTATTCACAAGCCATCCTCACCTATGTGTGGTGGGCCATGGAGCCTGATGTGTAAAAGCAGAGGCCTAGCTTCAGAAAGAGTAGTTTCAAATCCCAGCCTTCTTACCAGCCATAAGACCCTGGGTGATACCCAATCTCTTCCTCAGCTAAAGTGGACACAAACATAGTACCAACCAGATCATTATAAAAATGAAACAGCCTGTAAAGTGCCCAGCATGGTGCATGGGGCAGGGTCCATAGGTTTTTAAAAGAACTGTACTGAGCAGCCCAGTGGGGATGAGTGAATGATCAGCTATTGGATACAGACTTCACCTTACTGTTGAGGACACATCTGCTGAGCTAGTATTCATAGCACCAACTGCCCAAACACTATGAGATTCAGAAGTGTGACTTTGAAATCTACCATCTCCTCAAAGAAACTGTTTTCCTTTGATTCCTTCCCACTCCACCATGGAGGAATTTACACTTCAAGTCCATATGGACTGTGGTGAGGCGAAGGCCTGGGATGGGAGGTCAGCAGTGAGTTCCTGGCCTAGAAGCTTAACTGCAGAGCCCCTCAGACTCTATGTCAAGAACATGGCTAGAACATGGAAAGAAGAGAGTGAGGAGTGAGGCTGCTGCAGAAGCAATAGTCAGGTCAAGATCTTCACCTGCCTGTTGAGGAGTTTGGACTTTGCTGAGTGAACATGCAGAGGCTCTGAAAAGTCTTCGGTAGAGGAAGAGAGAAGCAAGACTACAGGCCAACCCATTAGGAACTCCAGTGATCACTGAAATGAAATGGTCAAGAGGTGGCTGCAGTGGCTCTGACCTATGGAGGTGGTAGTGGGGTGAGATTCAGCAAGTGACATTGGCAGGACTTGCCTAGTGCTGGACACCCTGAGAGACCAGCTGCTCTGTCGAGAGAGGGAAGCACCTGACCTGGAATTTGTGGCTCAGAATCAGCCCAGCACAGCCCCTTGCTCCCACTGCAGCTTCCATCAAGAATATGGCTGTGTCTGTAGTCCAGCGTGACCCCCACTCTTCTTAGTAGATGATACATGGTGGGACAAGGTTTCATGAGGAAATGCCCCTGACTTCTGCCGGTGACAGAAGGATGGGAATTCCAGCAGCACATGGCAATCCTGGTTCTCATAGGAGGACACTGGAGTGCGTATCATTATCTGTTTAAATATCTACCTCTGTCACCAGGCAACTAGTGCCTGTGCTGAAATAATGTCTTTATTCACTGCTGAGGGCAATACACACCTCAGTTCTGAAACTCAGGTGTGATGGACCCAGAGCTTCTTCATTTTTTTCCAGGGATTATTTTTTGCATTGAGAACACTTAATCTTGGTTAACTCAAGAGTCTTTTCCTTTCCTCAGGAACACACAAGCGTGGCAGGTAGGGCTTTGTAGAGATGAGGTGGGGTCAGCTCCAGGCTTCAGGAGCTTCTTTGGTCTACTCCAATCAGCATCTGACATCCTTGAGGAACTCTAGCTGGCCAGGGCCTGCACCATCAGTTCTGTAGGTTGTATAACCCATCCACAGTCCTCTCTGCTTGGATACTGACATGCTTCCTCCCCCATCACAGACCCAGGGGTCATTCCATATTTCCTGATGTAGAACGCAATGCGCCCCTCCCCAGCCCCAGGGTTGACTGGATTAGGTCTCTGTGGTATCCCACCACCACCAGGTATGTGGGGGTCAGACCCGAGCTCCCACACCAGCTTTGGCCTCTGGGATCTCTGGGGAGCTCAGCACAAGGTCCCACCTTCCACCTGGGCAGGAGGAGCAGCCCAGACCTTCTGGCTTTCTGGTCACCATATAATACCTGGGGCTCTTTCATACCCTCCCCACAACTCCCTCACTGCAGGGCTGTGAGAGGCCAGCACAGGACCCCTTCTCAATGACCTGCCAGTGTCTTGAGGTGTCTGCAAGGGAGCCTTTATAATGAGGGCATATGGGGGGAGGAGGACAGCACTGTGAAGAGCTGGTGGAGTCATGGATGGGGCACCAGGGCCCCAAGAGGGGCTGGGATGGAGCACAGGGGCCAATGTCTGCAGTGGCATCAGATGAAACAGCCATGAAGGAGGAGTTGTGACAGGACAGCTACCGTTGGTGGCTTGAAGGGGTTCAGGCTCTCTGGGGCATTTGCTTGGAGATAAAGCAGCACCTAGTGAGTCCACTAAGACTCCAGACCCCCAGGTTCCTTAGCCCCAGTTTTCAGGCTCATGGAGTCCTAGGAAAAAAATCATTCAGTCACATGTGGGTGGGTGTGGGTTTACTCCTTTTTATGTCAGGTTTCCTGATTCTGGGGTCCAGTGCTAAGAAATTTACACCATTGTCCTGGGAAGTCTCCTCAAGGTCCTTCTTGAGATCTGGAGTAACTCACGCAGAGTTACTGTGTGAATGATGAGAGACCTCACGGAGGGGTTTCCTTTCTGATGGTCGCTGGTCCTTCTCCTGGACTGGGGCAGGGAGCTGGGGAGGACAGGGTTGGGTGTGGTGCCTGTGCCCGGCTCACTGTGTCCTAGAACACAGCCTTGGGAGGACTCAGCTGTGCAGGCTCTTGCCTCTGGAGCAACATTCACTGCTGCCCCTGTTGCCCTGCCCCCACCCTCGGCCAGCGATGCCCAGGAACAAACCAGGTTGTCCCTATTCATTCCAGATTTCTTAGCCCAGACATCTTCTGGGCACCAAAGTTCAGGGACTGGCCCTTGACCCTCCCATGGATGGGCTATTGGGAGAGGGTGGATGTGCCCAGGAAGGAGGGGACTTGTCAGAGCACCAGACAGCCTGCTCTCAGGCAGCCTTCCAGGCCAGCAAGCAGGCCAGGATGCAGTCCCAGCCCAGGTGACTCAGGCTGGAGGAAGGATGTGCTCTGGCTCTGGCCCAGGCACTGCCTTCCACAGTCTCCATCAAGACCTCGGTTTGCTGATCCCTACAGGGCACAGAGTTGTGCTGCAGGCAGGCCCTCCAGGTCACTCTCTCTAAAATTCTCTGCTCCTGAGGTCACAAAGACACACCTTGAGGGAACAGAGGCAGACATCTGAAATTCCAGAAACCCATGTTTGGGTTAGACTCTCATTCTCTGCATTGGCAGCAATGAAGAAGAAACGTGTCTCTTCTGTTCCTTTCCCCAGACCACACTCCCCCACTCTTCTTCCCTCTTCCTCTTCCTTCTCATGGGTTTCCCACTCTCCCTGCCCTCCACAGGCAAACCTCCTGGGCCTTGGCCTGTCCCTCTCCCTCTCCCTGTCCCCCCACCTGGCCACACCAAATTTCCATCTGTCATCAGCTTGCAAGGCCAGCAGCCTCCACAAGGTCTGGGGTCACCCTTACCCCCTGCTCTATCAACCCTGTTCCTCTCATTCCCTCCCCCTTGCCTAAGTGGTCTTCCACACTGCTAGTCAGTGTCCTCTAATCCCCAAACCACCTGCTGGTCCATTTCTGGCCTCTGGCTCCTGGGCAGAAGGTTCATCAGCCTTTCCCCACCTCCTGATGAGTCACCAGTTCCTGCCACCATCTCCCCTCCATCGGGCCATCCTGCAAACTGTCCCAGGGGCCATGAGTCCTAGCCACAGGGGACCACTCGAAGATTCACGTGTCAGACATGTCCTGTGCTCAGGGTGCAGAATATGGTGGGAAGCAGCCACAGGTAATCCTTGTGGGACCTCCAGAAATCCAGGAAGTTGCACACCCCTCTGGTCTCCACAGTGAGTTCTTAGGCATGTGAGTGTCTAGCCCATGTCACTGGGTGGATGCCCCTCCTGGCCATTGGTGGAGGATTGATGGTGCCCTGTGCCTGGTGTATACTCTACTCCCCAAACCAGCCTTCCTGGGAGAGAGTGACTAGGGTCTCTCTGGCAGAACAAGGACCGTCTGTGGGTGGAGGGGACTGTGGCAGTGGGAAGAGAGGTGAAGCCCTGCTGTAAGATATTAGGGCCTGGAGGCTGGAGAGGTCAGGGATCCCGCTGGGGCAAAGTGCCCTGTTCACTGTGGTCCTGGGCACTCAGAGGGCAGTTGCTGAGCTCTGCAGTTGAGCTGGCCCTCAGCATCACTGGGTCAGGGCCATGTTCTTGCAGCCTCCCTGGGGCCAGCTGTAGGCCTCTGGGGGTGTGGGGGAATGTTCACCTGGAGGTGAAGGCTGTCTGCAGGGGCACATCTGAGGCCTTGGGGGGAACCCCCTACACCATCCTTCCCTCCCTTCCCTGCAGGGGTCAGGACAGCCAAGGTTACTCCCACTTCCCATCTCTGGCATGAGCAACCGCAGCTGTGACTGGCCAGACATCGGCGAACCCACGTAACTCTTGTTGGTCCAGCTGACCCAAGCAGCTTGAGAGTGAATGGCCA
Source organism: Anoura caudifer (assembly GCA_004027475.1). Classification (NCBI taxonomy): domain Eukaryota; kingdom Metazoa; phylum Chordata; class Mammalia; order Chiroptera; family Phyllostomidae; genus Anoura; species Anoura caudifer. Next base: position 62,919 of record PVKU01009260.1, read on the forward strand.
AAAACTGGCATATTTCCCCCATGTTCCTAGGAAGGTGAGTCTGGGTAGTGCTGACTGAGTGTGGGGAGGGGGACCCCTGGACACTCAGAAACCACACAGGCTGCCTGCCCATGAACGGGGGCCCACCCCGGCTGGCTATCCTGACCACAGCCTGCTGTGCTCAGGGTCCAGAATGATGCTTTCTTTTGGCCCCTGTATCCTCCTCAGTTTTGATCACCTCGTTGAGGCCCGGTGAAGTCACTTGCTGAAGACACACCCTGTGACTGGTGCCATCTCACCAGGAAGCACAGCGTTTGCAGGCCAAGGGAGCCAGACCCCTCCTGCCCGTAGCCTCCAGTTTGCAAAAGATCATCAGGTGAAAGCAGCTGCCAGGACCCCAACCTTGGGCTCTGCTTTCTAATGACAAGAGCAGATGGGGAACCAGGCAGAGCTTGAGGACGACCTCCTCCACAAGACCCTTCCTGCATGGTTAGCCCCCTTCTCTTCTCTGTCCACCTGCTGGAGGGGTAAGTCCCACCCAGAGTGGAGCCTCTGCCAGGCCCTGGTCCAGGCACAGGCCAAAAGATGAGTAAGAAGCCACTGTCGGAGACTCCAGCGTCCCCAGGCCCAGCACGGCAGGACTGGAGGGTGGGAGGACTGGCTGGCCCCGGGGCTGCCTCCCAGTTGCAGCCTGTGTGCTGTCCAGTCAGGGGAAGAGTCATGGCCTGATCCTGCATCCAGAAGAATGACCACTTCTCCTACTCCTGCACCTGGCCCCCAAATTCCTCCTGTCCATTGTCTCACTCAACACACCCACAGCAGTCCCCCAAATCACATGTGGGTCACCTTGGTCCACGTGAGACCACACTCTGCTCTGCCTACCTGGTCCCTCCTCATTCTGGATGGGGTAAATG
>PVKU01009261.1:0-63726 GCA_004027475.1 Anoura caudifer
TGCATCTAATAAAGGGTTAATATCCAAAAATTATAAAGAACTTACAGAATTCAACACCAAAAACAAACAAACAATCCAATTAAAAAACCAACAAAGGACCTGATAGACATTTCTTCAAAGAGGACACAAAGATGGCTGATAAACATACGAGAAGATGCTCCATAGCACTAATTGTCAGACAAATGCAAATTAAAACCACAATGAGATATCATTTCAAACCTGTCAGAATGACTACCATAAATTAATCAACAAACAAGTGCTGGCAAGGATGTGGAGAAAGGGCAACCCTTGTGCATTGTTTTTGGGAATGCAGTGTGGAGAGCAGTATGGAGATACCTCAAAAAATTAAAAATGGATCTGCCTTTTGACCCAGTGATCCCACTTCTGGGAATATATCTGATAAAAGCCAGAACACTAATTCTAAGGAAAATAAGCACCCCTATGTTCATTGCAGCATTATTTACAATTGTCAAGATAGGGAAACAACCCAATTGTCCATCAGTATAAGAGTGGGATAAAACAAGTATGGGACATTTACACAATGGAATACTACTTGACTGTAAAAAAAAGAAAGAGAAGTCTACTCTTTGCAACAGCATAGATGGACCTGGAGAACATTATGCTAAGTGAAATAAGCCAGTCAGAGAAAGACAAATACTATATTTTTTTCACTTATATGTGGAATCTAATAAATAAACTGAACAAGCAAGCAAAACAAAGACAGACTCATAGAGAGCAGGCTGACAGCTCAGGGTGGGGCAGGTTAAGGTGTGGGGGAAATGGAGTAAAAAGGAAAAAGGACTCATGGACATGGACAACAGTGTGGTGATTTGCAGGAGGCCAGGGTGTTTTAATGGGTTTAAATGGTAATAGAAAAAATACAATACATTTTTTGAAATGGTAAAAAATTAGCTACTAGCCAAACTGTCCTACCATTGTCCTAGAAGGAGATATTATCTTTATTATTCTGAAGAGCAAACAAATCTTCCCTCTTGCCCACAAAAACACTATCTTTTAACGCCCAGTGTTGTTAACTATACAGTTGTGCGAAAAAGTAACCCAGAACAAAAGCTGCCTGTACTTTTGCTTGGAAGATGTGCAACAGAATGAGAGACCCATGAACAATTATTTCTTAAATGAGGTAGATAATTCTAAGCCTTATTTTATGAAGAAATAATACTTCAGAAAATTTAAGAAAAAAACCCTCATATCAAATAATTAGTAAGTAGCAATGATATAGGTTGACCTCATATCCTATGACTCCAGGTCTTTTTACTTGATCACGCTGTCTCTTAGATTCTCACTGCTTATTGCTGACACAGATGCCAGTAGCCCAGCCCTAGTCTCCTTTTCAATTACATAGCTAGCAGTCAGAAATTGTTTCTACATTAGTTAGAGTCCCAGTCATCAAGAATATACTGCTTTTGATTGTTTTGGGTAGTTTCTGAGTGCCAGTGTTGGACCTTTAACAAATGAGTAAGATCATTTAATACAGCCAATATAAACAGAGACCTAAATAAACCTTCTCATATCCATGTAACAATAAAGAATTTGGCCTTTGTTGTGAAAGTGCACTGATTTTCTTGAAATCATTTTTTAAAAAGCAGACATTGACTTTATTCCAATTAGAGCTGAAGGTTACAAGTGTTAATCCATCGATGTTGCAAGACCCAGGGTTTGCACTGGGGAGGACTTTTGACACATGTATTTGTAGTAATTTTTTATGTAAAATATAGCAGAGGGTTTTTGGAGAGAAAAATGTGCCTGGATTATTTCAGCAACATAATTGAGTGTTTTTATGTGTGTCATGGCATTTCTTAAAACTTTGGCTGGGATGGTGGCATTTCACATCACAGGAAAGGAAATAAAGCTGTATTGTAGTTTGCTTACATCAGTACCTAGAAAAAAATGTAATTTCAAAGGAGCAAGAGATTTCTTTGTGGTATGCAGGGATCTGGGTAGCATTTTCATTTCCTGTCTCTTTGCCTTCCATTGCCCCCCTTCAAAAAGTTCTGAATACAGAAAGCAGAACTTGCCTCTAGCACAAAACCAGAGCCCACTTTTATTATTGTTGTTGTTTCAGGGCTCCTGGATCTCATGCTGAACCTTAAAATCCTATTCGCAGCTTAGCTGCCAACATGCTGTGAGCTGAGCAGTGAAAAGTGGAAGAAATAACAGGCTTCACCATGCAATCAGTAGTTCCCTACTGAAGCCATATGTCATGCCTTGAATCCAGGAGACTTGAAAAGTCTTGAAAAACTGCAATGCCACTAGTGCTCCTACTTGAAATTAGTGACAGGCAAGTGCCTGTCAGAGGGATTAGAAAAATATAAAGAATTGAGCAAAAGAACAACTATCATTGGCTAAGGGAAGTGAACAAAATAATTGACCTCTATGGATTTAATCATTAAGTGATTATAGCTTCTATCTGTGAAATGCCTCTTGACCCCAGAAATCAAATGCTAAGTGCCTAGTGCTAAAGAAGTGACAAATACCCTTTCTAATAATGTAGTTCCATGTCATAGTAATAATCAAATAATTATCATAACCACTATAATGAAATTCTTCCTGTCTCACTAACTTGTATTTTTAGGAGGTAATATATCTTTGTGATTAAGTGCAAAGGCTTTGAAATCAAGGAGAATGTAACCTTCACTCTATTCTATCTAGTTATGCAATCTTGGAAAAATATTTTATTTCTCCAAGCCACATATTTTCAGCTATAAATGGGAATAATGATAATTACCTAAAGTATATGCAGCATTATACAGTGTCAGGCATATAACATTATAAGTAAATGATACTATTAATAATTATAGGAGGAAGCACAATTATTTTTTAAGGTTGCATATAGATGTTAACATTTCATTTTGTGGATAAGAGTAAAATCAAAAAGTGTAAATTTTAGTTTAATATTAATTTTTGATTTTACATTTATCGGTGTGCAAGGTTCACTGATTTCTATGCTTTATGGAAATTCATATAAAGCAAACAAGTGTTCATAATACACACCTACATGAACATTTAGATTTTCATGAAACTGTGAAACTACACACAGGCAATTTAAACCTGTAATTGGATTGTGTTTAAAAGAGTTATTTTAAAATATCCATTATTGAGATTTTAGAACCCATTTTCTCTTTGAAATAACGCTATAAATTGTAGTGAAACTCCCTGACCAGCTCTGAAAAGTCTTTTAACCTATCATATTGCTAAAATATTGTGTTAGCTAAACCATGCTGAATATATTTCACCATTATATGACAATTTTTGATATGCAAATGACTCCTAATTCCCTGATTTAGACATAGAAATGTATATTTTTTGTTGTTTTGACCATGGATATGATTCCCAGAGCTGAAGGTAGCTAAACCCTGAAGTGAATTATTATATTACATTATAGTATTTTAGATAGATCACATATTATATATCATGTTATCTATTATCTATTACATATTAATATCTTAATTCTTTCTTTATTTAAAATTATTTAAAGAAGACAACAAAAGGCAGTCCCTTGTATGATTTAACCTTCATGGTTTAATAGCCAAGCAACATAATTTCTGTCAGACATTCGCAAGAATGCATCATAAATTCACTTGAAAGAATCATGTCAAACCGTTATGGGACAGAGGCCTGGCCCTGAGCAGGTCTGCTAAGACCAGCTATAGTGTGTGGGTTCCTGACTGCATGCAGGAAAGATTTTACAACCCGGGTCTGGGTGACTATGAGGGTATGTTTACCAAAGCTCAGGATTGCTTTATGAGGGCTCTTAGCATAGAAGAAACAGGAGAGCCTAGGCTGTGCTGCCTTAGCTTACTGGGAAATCAGGGGAAAAGGGGGTTTTACAAACAGGTTCAGAGGATTAGCCTGGGACAAGCTGCCAGAAGTTTGGGGTATTATTCTTGGAGTTTTGGAGACAGGTGCCTGTGACAGAAGAAGTCAGGGGGAGAAGAAAGCAAAGGGAATATTATAGGCTACACCTCCCAACACCCACTCTGGGAAGTGGATGTTGGGAGGTGCAGCACCCACTCCCAACACCCACCCACTGGGTCCTTTGTCCTCAGCCTTTTATCTGTCTCCTACATGCAGTAATCTTCATGGAGGTCTCAGGGGAAGGTTTCTGCTGAATATTCATCAGCTTTCTACATGTGTCTTTTTAGGGTTGTGGTCCCTCCTGATTGGTCACTGACAAGGCTGGGAGTCTTTATGTATTTCAGTTGGTTCTGGCATCTTCCACCTGGTTTTGCTGAGCCTGGAGCTGAAATATAACTGAGGCCTAGATGTTATCTCCAGGGAGGGAAACAAGGGGAGGGAAGGTTAAACTGGGGGTGAGGTCTTTGTTTTCCTAATTTTGCCCCATGCCAGGCACTCTGCCCAAGTGACCATCTGCATCTGGCTGTAAATTGTTCAGCCATTGTGTTAGCTATCTCAGGTTCCCAAATCCATTTGCCAAGCAGTTTTCCTAGTTTCCTACTATCCTGTCTCAAAACCAAATCCAAGCTTGTTTTATATATGGTTTCTTGGTACACAGAATGACGTGAATATTGTGTTCTTTTAGAAAATATTTAGGACAGGATTCCGTCCCATTCTTAGGAATAAGGTAGCAAAAGATGACCTGGATAAGAAACCTATGGTATGTACTTATGAGAATGTGAGCACCTGGTTTAATAAGTGGCAATTAATGGTTTTGTGTATGCCTACAGACAGGCTGCTAGTAGTGTGCCATTTCCCAGTGTTTTCCACGAGTTGTGTCAGTGACTTGGGTAACACACACAGGACCCAATTTGCAGAGAAAGAAAGTCAGAAAAGATGTCTGAAACAATTCACACTCCAAGCTATCTTAGAAATAAATAAAAAGGGATTAATTTTAACAAGAATAAATGTAAATTTATTCATGTAGATTCAATAAATACTTCAGACAATTTGTAAATTGGGAGTAATCCAGCTTGGTGGCATTACAGGTGAAACAGTATGATTTTAGCTGATTGATGAATACGTGATCAGTATTATTCGTGTCTCAACACACTTTCCTCCTCTATACCTACAGCACACTGACAGTTGCTAAAGTAGTTGCTGTACATCCCATTGGACCACAAGCTATTTGAAGAAGAGACAGTGTTCTATTTAGTTTTGTAACCACAGCACTTAGTCCAGTGCATGGTAGATAGTCAATAATTATCTGCAATGAATGAACCGAATTTATGATGTGGCTAATAAAAAGGTGAGCACATTCCTAGACCACTTGAATAGATTTATAATGCCAAGATCATGACAAAATTATGATCTGATAAATTTACCACTGTTTCTAGAACATTTTGTTCTGAGCAAAATAATTAAAAAGAAGAATTCACCAAATGCACATTTAAAGTCTAACAATCAGCATGGCAAAGTGGCTAACAGTATATTTTATGAGAAAGAAGAAATAAATAAAATATGCTGATAAAATGTTTTCAAATATTTAAGGATTCTCTTACAGACTTAGATAGATAGGTTTGTGTTGTCTCCAGAGGCCAGAACAGAACAATGAGCACATGAATGATCTATCATGTCCTTATAAGGGAAGTTTAGAGTGAATGCAAGGCTCTACAAATAAAATGTGCTGCCTCAGAGGTAGTCAATTCTTGTTTATTGACAGTATTTAGGCAGGTAACATCTGTCAGAATGCAGCAAGGGAATTTCTCAGTGTGTATGAATCTTTTTTCAGTGTGTAAAGCCTTTTTCCAGATCTAGCTACCTGTTCTTTTGTCTGCAATTACTCTCAGCATGAGCCATGCCTTCTTCAGGATGTTAAATGTACAGTAACTGTTGGTGGAATTCAAGAAATGGAGTGCCTTTAGAAACAACTTTCTGTCAGTGAAAGGATTTCAAGCTCCTCACTACCATATGGCTTTGATGATGTTCTTTCTCCTTCCACTTCTACTCCTGTTTCTCTCCATTTCTTCCTCCTCCTTTTTTGTTGCTGGTGAAAGTTGTTGCTGTTCTTGTTTATGGTATTTTTGTTCTTCTCCTCCCTCTTTGTTTGTATCTTCTTCCTCTCTACTCCCTCCTCCTCTTTTTTATCTCTTCATTTTTTTCCTTCTCATTCTGTTCCCTCTTTACTTCCTCCTCTTATTTTTGGTAAATATCAGTTGTAAAGAAATATAATACCTACTATTTTTTCTATGGAGAAAATTTAAAATATTAGTTTTATTGGATCATATTTTGTTATTTTTGTCAATATTAATACCTTAAGAGTTAAGCTAATTCAAATGTTGAATGCATCATAGCCTTCATATTAGAAGTGTTGATATTTCTAAGAGAAAAAATAGTATTTGGAGGTCATTATGCACCAATATAAAAACAAAGGGTATTGAAAAAATATATTTATAACAAGAAAAAGGAATGATCAATTATGATATGCGTATAATGTTTGTTCTTAAAATATATTCAAATGTTACTAGTGAAGTTGTGAGAGTATTGAAATCTGTACGAATGAAACCGCCAGATTTGATGTTCCCTATTCATTCATATGGCCATGAAGTGATGAAATATTTTTCATGTCTTTCAAAACTATAGCTGTCCGTGTGGGTTATAGCTGTGCTATTACAGCAGTCTGCTGCCACATGTGGCCACTGAGCTCCTGAAATGTGGCTAGGTGAATTGAAAAGTGCTCTCAGTGTAAAATTCAGGGTTTTCAAGAATCGGTGCTAAAAAAGGCTGCAAATATCTCATTAATACTTTAAAATATTGATTATATGTCCAATGATACTTAGGATCTATTAGGTTAAGAAAAATATATTATTAAAATTATTTTCACCTTCTTATTTTTACTTTCTTTAATATGACTACTAAAAATTTTAAAGTCATGTGGGTGGCTTGGCTTGGTAACCCACATTATATTTCCCTTGTAAAATCCTGACTAATAATGTACTGAAATAAAACGTTTGCAGAATCTTAGTTTTAGAAATGGGTAGAAACTTAGCTTGATTATCTATAGAATAATAAGCATTCAAGATTCCAAATCTCTAACAGGGCTTTTTTTTGAGGACACATTGTGTGTCCAAACTTTTTGAATACATGTAATTATGACCTCTCACTCCTCAGTATTTAAAAAAAAATATGTGTTGCTCAGTCATATCTAAGTACTTTTTATTCTGTTTGTGGGCTGCAATAATTTCAATTTGTACTCTATCAGAATCTGAAACGATGTAATGAACTCACTATATCCTTTATTCATGATGACAGTAAATGAACTATTCTTTTTTTCTTCCTTTATATATACATTATTTCAATATCAGCATTTCCAAAGGGAGACACAAACATAACAATTATCGGCTGCAATGCAAGAGACCCTGTTCTGTTACCCACCCACTATTCCTAAATTGTCCTCCAAATGGAAACAACAGAAGCCATGCCTACTGTCACTGGGAATTTTCCTCTTGGCCCTTGGCAATCAGGTCCCACAGAAGAGGGTGATGTTAAACAGAAACTGCCAAAAGCAAGTTGACTAAGCCATGCAGGCAATTTCAACTAAGACTACACTTTTTAGAATGGTGGTTACAATTCTCTGCTCTCTTATCTTCTGTCTTTATTTTCCTATTCTTCTCTCAAAGTGTTCTTTCATAGCTGAGTTCAAACTGTAAATATTTCATGATATTTGATTTCATCTAAAGTACTTGGAAACAAAAGTTTGAATGAGATACTAAGGGCCTAGATTTTTTTTTTTTAAATAGCTGCAGTAAAACAATAATAGAGCCATTCTGCCACCTCAGGATACAGCCTAGAGGAAAGAGGACTAGGAAGATCATTTTACTGGTTACACACCAGGTCCAAAAAGAATGGTAACTTCATAAATTATTCTGTTGGTATTGCTGATGTAATTCTTCAGAGTTTGATATGCTAGTGAGTCTACGGTTGTGTACACAAGGAAATTGAGAGTTGAAAAAAGTACCTGAATATTTTAAGCCTCTTGAAATGTTATGTTAAATTCCAGAGAATAATTTTTGTAATTAGAGTAATGACATTGTGCATGTGTGAAATCTTCAGATAAAATTTTCTGCATAAAATAAAAATTATCCAATTTCCTCAGTTTATATACAATTATAAGACACTGCCTCCAGCATGTTAATTTCTGTTAAAAATAATAATGAGACATAGTAAATAGTAACCCAGCAAACCCTGAAAATCATTTTTGACCAAATCATTTTATTCTTTGTTATCTATTTTAAAAAAGAATTGCAGTGGTTTTTTGATAAATATTTTTTCCTATATCTGTGTGCACAGATAAAGTCTTTTCATTTTGTTTAAAAATATAAAAAATACTATTTGACACCAATGAAAAACTTGGTCCACATTGTTTGTAAAAGGGTTTACTCTATCCTGTGGGAAAGTGGACATGTTCCAAATCTGATGTACTTTTTCTCTAATTCTATTGTATAAATTCGAAGAAAAGGTAAATGGTACCTTTTTTAGAGATAAGATATTTAAACAAAATGACTTATATATTACTAAAAATTGTTACATTCCTATCAGGAAATTATCCTGATTATCTCAATGCTACCTTATGTAAGCAGAGACTATTATTTAAAGTCACAAAGGCTTTAAAATGCAGACCAAATTAAAAATTATCTTAAGTAGTAGAAATTAAGCTGTGTGTCTATGTAATCAAATTCAAGTCCACTTCTTTTGGCACAAAGTTATCCCCACACTCTCCTGAGATTGGGTAAAGTCATATGACTACATTCTGGCTACTAATGTTGGTGGAAGTGATGTATGGTACTTCTAGACCCTGCTCCTTAAAATCCTCCTGAAATCAAGTTGGTCTCTTTCCCCACATCTCTTAACTGCAAAATTCAAAGGGAGATTTACAGACCCTATTGGGCAGCAGATCCCCTGTATGGAAAGAAACTCTGCTTGTTAATCAGCATATTGTCATCTTGTTGCCAGACACTATATTTGAACTGAGATATGAGTAAAAAATAAAATTTTAAGATATCTTTGTTATAGTATGTAGCCTATCTTAACCAGTATATCTTGTATATAGAAAATATACTGATTTTATATTAATATTGCTTGCTACTTCTATAGCTGCCAAGTAATTACTCAGTGAAGATGCTAAAAGACTATTGGAAAAACTTAGCACTTTAGGTTTATATTTACAAAAGTGATCACTTAAAGAGCAAAATAGAAATCGCTTTTCCTCTGCTTGAACAAATAGAAATATAACTTAAAATTAAGATATATGAAAAAATGAACACATATGAGTATTTTGCTATAACATATGTAATTTTTATTTTAATATAGTCCCACTTGTTTAATTTTGCTTTTGTTACCTTTGCTTTTGGTGTCAAATACAAAAAACTAATTGTCAATACCAATGTCAAGGAGCATACTCTTATTTTTTTCTAGAAGTATTACAGTTTCAGGTCTTATTGAAGATTTAATAAATTTTCAATTGTTTTTGTATATGATATAAGATAGATATCCAGTTTTATTCTTTTGCAGGTGGCTACCCAATTTATCACACGTCATTTATTGAAGAGATTACTCTTTTCCCACTGTATATTCCTGGCTCCATTTTTGTAAATTAAGTGGCCATATTTGCATGGATTCATTTCTGGGGTCTCTATTGTATTCTACTGATGTATGTATCTCTTTTTATGCCAATACCATAAGTTTTTGATTACTATAGGTTTCTAATAGTTTTTAAAATTAAGAAGTGTAGGTACCCAAGTATGAAAATCCCTACTGAAGAGAAATTCATAAACAAAAACTAGAAACACACACACAAAATTGAAATGTCGCTTCTGAAACATTAAAAAGTATTCAATGACTCAAGAAAACAGATAATATAAAACAGTATGACTTTAAAAATGTATATTTTAAATCTTCCAAGAAATCAAAGCCTATTAACAATTAGAAAAAAACACAGGAGATTGTGAATAGGAATAGGCCAGACATGTGAAAGTATTAATTATGATTTCAGAATTGAAAAATATAGTCATTGAAATAAAAAATCCAACAATGGAGGAAATAATACTATTGATTCAGATGGAGACAAACTAAATAAATTGAGAGAGAAAAAATGTGAGAATACAGCATAAAGATGTAAAGAGAAGAAAGAAAACAGAAGTTAAAATGAAGAGACTCAAGGAACAAACAATTCTGTCTGTTGTTATAAAAATATGAAAAATAAGGAAGTTGCTATGATTAAAGAACCAATCACTGAGAATATAAAGTTGTGTTTAGCTTAAATTAGCCCTACTATGTCCCAAGGCATAAGAAGAGTAAGCTTATTTACTTGGAGAAGAAAAAGAAATTTAAAAATCATAAAAACTACATGAGAAGAAAAACAAACTGCTGGAAGGCAAATGGAAACTAGATTCATAAAAGCCTTGTCATCAGCAGCATAAACCAGGAGAACACTAGAGAAATGTGTTCAAAATACTAAAGTTTATACACAATAACCTAGAATTCCACATTTGAAGAGAAACTGACTCAGGAAATCTAGAAGCTTCCTCATTAAAATTGAGAAAAATGGAAAATCTTCTATCACCATTACAATTCTAAATTTATATATCCTCTAGTCCAAGGGGTTCCAATCTTTCTGTGTAAAGAAACAGCAACCAAATATTTTAGACTTTTCAGGCCATAAAGTCTCTGTCTCAGCTACTCAGCATATTAATTGCATAGTGGATGCATTCTTAGCTATAAGTGGGCACAGTTGTGTTCCAATAAAACTTTATTTGTAAAGTCAGGTGAAAGTTAGTTTAGTACATTTACTGATTGGGTTCATAAATAATTACCAAGGACAAACCATATGGAGAAACACTCATTCCTTGTAGCAAAAATATGTTAACATATCCTGGATAAAACATGAAATAACTAAGATCTTTATCAAGAAAATGACAAAATTCAGCTAAGAAACTTAAGAGAACTGGATAAATGCATACATATAAAACATTTCTGTATGGGAAGACATGCTATTAATTGATTCATTAACTAATTCACTCATTTATTCATACATTCTTTCATCCATCTATCCACCAATATACCTCTCTTTCAAATAATAATTGAGGCCTTACTGAGATCCAGTCACTCTGTTATTTATTGGGTATATTACACCTGACAAGCCTTCTGTTCTCATGGAACTTATTATATCAAAAATAAATTTTATCCAATTAGCTACACAAAAAATATATATAAAATTACCGCTGCAAAAAAAAGCCTCACATACGAGGTGCCTGATACCATTAGGTTGCAAAGTAGGGCAAGTTTGTGTAGTAGATGAGATCAAGAAAGATTTTTCATGATAGAGTGATTATCAGTTTGAGTCTGAAGGATAAATAAGAATTTACTATGTGAAGAAGGAACTGAAGAGCTTGTTCCCTGAATGATATAGTTTACAAGTCTTGCAGCAAGAAGGAGCATGTTATAGATAAAGTTTTGAGAGCAGCAAACCTGTGGCAGGGAGGAAGGAAGAGAGATCGAGATAAAATGATAGACAGGTTGGGGCTAAACCATTGCAGAGCATGGAGGGCATCTACAGAACAGTGAGAAGCCATCCAAATATGTTCAGCATGGAGGGCACATATTTAGATATGTATGTCAAAAATATTGCTTTGGTTCTTTTGTGAAAGACAAACTGAATGGTACAGGGATACAAATTAGGAAAAAAATCACACAAGTGTGAATGGCAAAGAATGGTAGGAAATTGGAAGCAGTGGAGAGAAGTGGTCAGATTTGATAGATTGTTAACTTGGTTTAAGATTTTATGATGAAAAATTATGTTCTTTTGGATTTTGAAAGAGATTACACTATTGCATTCTAACTTGATGATGGAAGACGTTCTTATACATATTCCTTTTCCTTTGAATGTTTTTGGATATTTATTTTATATTATTAGGTGTTGTCTTTATTCTAATGTTTTGAAATGTTACTGAAATATATTTTGCAGCACGTGTGTGTGTGTTTCATTTATCTTGCTCAGCATCTGATAGACCCTTTCAATCTGGAAACTTGTGTGTCTTCGGGTTATGAGAAATAGTCTCTGCTGATTAATTATTTCACCATTAGATATTCTTAAAGATAGTTTAATTCTACTGTCTACCAATATCTTCTCTCTTGCTCTTTGATTTTAGGTTTTTGTAGCTTAAGTTTTTTTAATTCCCTTTTTAGTAAGGCCTTGAGAAGAAAGGCATTTACAGCATGTGGACAATTCAACAGGCTTAATAGGAAGTCTCTTTGCTATTGATTTTACTGCTTCTTGCTGGCATTGCTTCCAGCACTCTTTAAGAGGTAATTTTGGTTTTATAAGGCATTATTACTTGATAGGATAACATTTTTAAAACCCACATACAAAAGTACTGTAGAACATTTTTATACTATGATAAAGGGTTAACAGAATGTAAAATAAACACCATGTAGCAAGTAAATGGTTTTTGTTATAGTCTTTCCTATAAGTAAGCCCTTGGATCCTGCTAAGGTTGTCTGATCTAGGCCTTGAGAATCAAAAAGTCTTCGAGCAGACCAGGGCCTGTTCACTTGACACCTTGGTGAAGGACCCAGCAATTAATGCTGGAAAGAGCAGATCTTTACTTACAACATTCCAACCTTCAGGGGTGTGGGGCGGACTCAGAGTATCTCTGCTCAGAGCCCTCCTTTCCCATGAGACACAGTATTTGCCATGCTCCCCACCAGGCTAAAGACCCCCAAACTTCCTATGTCCTTTTCTGTGAAGATCTGGAATACACTGCCATCAGGCTCCATATAATAGTTCAGGAAAGCATGTGCTGTGTTATCCTGGATCATGATGAAACTCTCAGGAAAGGCACAGGTCTAAGAGTGCAGGTAAAATCCAGGTGCAGCAGGACAGGATCTTGCAAGGAAGTCCTTTACAGCTCCGGAGTCAGCTAGAGCAGACATGATCACAGCAGCAGGGCATGCTCTACTCCCTACTGCGGCCTGCATGGCAGAGACCCTCTTTCTCCTTTCTAAGCTGCATGGGAGAGAGCTCTGCATGGCTGTTACATTCTGTTTTCCTTCTCCTTGCTAAACTACATGGCAGAGAGAGTGAAATGTCTCTTGTGCTTTGTCTAAATATTCACTCCAAACTCCCTATGACTGGTAGAGCCTCCTGCCTCTCAAGGAGCTTTCTGCTTCTCATGCAGTCTTGGTAAGTTTCCCCACCCCCCACCCTCCAGCCAGGTTAGTGGGGGACTTTTCTGTTTTGGGAACCTCTAGTTCAAAACCCTGTTTCCCCTCCTCTTAACTTCCTCTTCCTCTCTGAAAAAGGTCTTCCTACTGCTTCTTGCTCTCTCTTGCTGCAGTGGTTCTTCATATCTGTAAGTATCTGATTGCAATCCCTTTTCCTGAATAAGCCTTTTTGATGATAAAATACATAGTTGACTTTTGTTTATGGTTGGCAAGTACATACCTAATATTTTCTTTGGACCCACATTCAAAAATCCAAAGGAAGACTGTTATAAACTCATTTAAAGTGAGATGACCCCACTGAAGAATCAAGTTTTTGTGGGTTGAAACCTCATTGGTTAAGTTTAAGGTAGAAGAAGGAAGCAATAGTCAAATGAAATGATGTGTTGTTCTTAATAAATGAAGACATGCTGGAAAGCTGTTACTAAGGAAAATATTTTCAGAGCAACTGATTGATAGTTTCAATTAAGTATTCAATTTACATATACTATAATTAAAAGATCAACATACCATCATAATATTGTTTTTATTTATCAAGATCAATAAAAATATTGTCTTTGAATTTTTTATTTAAATTGAACTTAACCATTTATAAATCTTCATTTAACAAGTATTCTTGGAGACTTAACATATGATAGTAAAATTTATTATTTTAGTGATAAATTCAAGGAATATTAAGATGTTTCATTCCTTCCTTAAAATTCAGAGATTGTTGTATCTGATATTTTAACATTATTTGCTTATTGCTTGTCAAAAATATGTCATTACTTTCATGCTTTGGTGACTCTTTCAGTGGACATTTTCAAGTTTTCCTTAAGTGTAAGCTAAGAAATTATAGAAAAATTTAAAGAGTAATACTTAAAAATAAGCGTTTAACTTCTAAAATAAGGGCACATAAATCTATTATAACATAGATAATGGTACCTCAAAAGCTTTTTTATGAAGGAACTATTGTTTTGTTAAATTTCTCTTTCTCTTCATCCTATACTTCAGAAAGGTGATGAGTATAAATTAAATGATTTATATTATGTCAGGTAAGTTAGCTTTTTAAAGGATGATATCAACTATAAGAAAGTGTATACAATTTTGAAAAAAATTGAAAATTTTTTTCTAAAGGTTTGAAAAATATTTTGAAAAACTTACTATAAATTTTATTTTTATTTGCTATCCACCTTGTTTTAATGTTTTGCAACATCACTAGGTAATTATTTTTTCTTGAATTATATAATAGATTGGTATCACTGATGAATGAGTGTTTGCTACAACTTGGTTTGGGAAATAAGGTTTGAGGAGTTACTTGCCAGGGTATAATAGACTTGTCATGTTGACTGATTGAAAATGATATGTGATTGGATTTCTGGAGTCATAAATTGCTAAGTAGTGATTAGAACAAAAATTGGACAGCAGCATCAAAGTGAAATGCACTCATTGTCCATCTAAAACTGGCTTATGTACTTTCTTGATGCCTATAAATAAATTTATATTTCCTGGAATAGTTTAGCAGTACCACTGAAATAATAAATCATTTTCAAAATAATAAATTTTCAGTTATATTACATTTTTTGAAGTCAAGCTTCTATTAACTGCAAACTTTGTTTCCAGTCTGTGTGATATTGAGCATTTCATTATTTACCTTTCTAAGCTGAGAATCCCCATAAATACCTATCTTCTAATGCTGGTAATGTAATTAATTGAGATGGTATATATAAAAGGCCTGCTATAGGCCAGTTATATATACTATATTCAATACATTAATACTCCAAAAATTTATATGGAACTGCAAAAGAATGAAAATAAAGTAATCTTGAGAAAAATTAGTAAAGTTGGAGTAACCATGGTGATATCAGACAATACTATAAGGCCATAGTAAACCAAACAGCATGGTAATGGCATAAAAACAGACATATAAATCAATGGAACAAAATAGAGAGCTCAGAAGTAAACACACCTTTATAGTCTATTAATATTTGACAAAGGACATACAATGTACATTGTATGTTCTTACATATTTGCAGGAACATACAATGGTGTAAAGATAGTCTATTCAATAAATGGTCTTGGAAAAAATGGACAAATATGTATAAACAATGAAATTAAACAATCTTCTTACCACATGCACAAGAATAAGTTCAAAATGGATCAGACTTAAATGTTAGACCCGAAACCATAAAAATCCTAGAAGAAAACATAAGCAGCAAAATATTGGATGGTACTCATAGAATTTTTTTTCAGAGATATCTCCCAAGGCAAGGAAAACAAAAGAAAAATAAACAAATGGGACTGCATCAAACTAAAAAGGTTTTACACAATAAAGGAAATTGTCAACAAAATATAAAGACAACCCACAGAATGGGAGAACATGTTCACCAATACGTCTGATAAGGGGTCAATATCCAAAATTTATAAAGTACATATAAAACTCAACACCAAAAAATAAACAACCCAGTTAAAAAATAGCAAAGGACCTGAACAGATACTTCACCAAAGAGGTCGTACAGATGGCCAAAAGACACATGAAAAGTTGTCCAAGGTCACTAATCATCAGAGAAATGCAAATTAAAACCACAAGGAGATACCATCTCAAACCTGTTGGAATGGCTATCATCAATAAATCAACAAATAACAAGTGCTGGAGAGGATATAGAGGAAAAGGAACCCATTTGCACCATTGGTAGGAATGCAGACTGGTACAGGCACTGTGGAAAGCGCTATGGAGATAACTCAAAATATTAAAAATGGGTCTGCCTTTTGACCCAGTGATTCTGTTTCTGGGAATATATCCAAAGGAAACCAAAACACCAATTTGAAATAACAGAAGAACCATTGTGTTCATTGCAGCTTTATTTACAATCACCAAGATATGGAAGCAGCCCACAGGTCTATCAGTAGATGAGTGGGTAAAACAACTTTGAGACAATTACACAATAGAATTCTATTTGGCTGTAAAAAAGAAGAAAAGTTTACCCATTGCAATGATGTGGATGGACTTGGAGAATATTATGCTAAGTGGAATAAGCCAGTCAGAGAAAGACAAATGCCATATTATTTCACTTATATGTGGGATCTAATGAACAAACTGAACAAACAAGCAAAATAGAAAAACACTCATAGATGGAGAGCAGATGACAGATACAGGGTGGGGGTTAGGAAGTGGAGTGATTGAGCAAAAAGAAAAAAGGACTCATGGACAAGGTCAGTGTGGTGATTGCTGCAGGGAGGGGTATAAAAAGGGACTAAATAGTAATGGGAAAAATACAATAAAGATTAAATAAAAAAAGAAAACTGAGGCAGTAAAATCTCAGACATTTCATGTTGCAATATCTTTTTCTGATATATCTCCTTGGGCAAGGAAAACAAACAAAAAATAAACAAGTGGGACTACATTAAATTAAAAAGGTTTTGCACAGCAAAGGAAACCCTCAACAAAATGAAGAGACAACTCACTAAGTGGGAAAACATATTCACCAATGATACATCTGATAGTAATTTTTTAATGCTTTTGGAAAATAAGTTTGTTAGGTTTACACTCATATTGATGATGATGATGCCATTTTGGCTTTCAGGCTGGTCTCAATTAAATTTTATAGTTGTGACCATATCTGGACTTTATCTGGACTTTGAATTGTGTACCTCATTTTCTGTATATGAGCAGAAAAATAAAAGCTCAAGTTCACCTGTTTGGTTTCTAATATAAGACCCAGATTCAGTGTTAGCTCATCACTTAACAAGTTTATTAATTTTTTTCTACTGATAGGCCTTTTGGCCTTCCAAATCTTGGCTATTGTAAACACTGCAATAAGCATAAAAATGCCTATATTCTTTCAAATTAGTGTTTTGGGTTCCTTTGGATATATCCCCAGAAGTAAGTTGCTTGGTTAAAAGGCAGTTCCATTTTTATTTTTTGAGGTGTCTCCATACTCCTTTCTATATTAGCTGCACCAGTCTGCATTCCTACTAACAGCAGTGCAAAAGGGTTTCCCATTCCTCACAACCTTGCCAGCACTTGTCTGCTGATTTATTGTTGATAGCCATTGTGACCATTGTGAGGTGAGAGCTCACTCTGGTTTTGATTTGCATTTCTCTGATGATTAGTGATGTTGAGAATCTTTTCATGTGTCTATTGGCCATGTGTATTTCCTCTTTGGAGAACTGTCTATTTAAGTCCTTTGTAATTTTTAATTATATATTTTTGTATGTTGAATTTTTTAAGTTCTTTATAAATTTTAAATATTAGCCTCTTAGCAGATATATCACTGAGAAACCAAAAATTTAATAACTAGTATCTTAAGTGGTTAGCTGATACTGAATCTGGGTGTTGTGTTAGGGGCTAAGCAGGTGAACTTCAGCTTTTAATTTTCTGATCATAGATAGAGATTGGAGTATAGAATTCAAAGTCCAGAATTAGCCAAAGCTATGAAATCTAATAAGACCTGCCTGAGAGTCAAAGTGGCATCATCATCAATACAAGAGTAAATCCAACAAATTTACTTCTTGAATGATAAAAAAATGCTTATTTGAAATGTTAGCAATGAGTTGAAATATAGAAATCTCCCTTATCAGCATCAAACTCAAATGACTCTACTCTAGCCTCTTGCTTATATTCATATGATCTCAATCTGCAGGTGTTTTCATTTAGTTTAAAACTAGCTGTTCCTACTGACCAACACTACCAGTGGACATAACAGAAGCTAATGCAAATATTCTTTGCAGAAATATGCCTTGAAAAATTCTCAAATGATTTTGATTGATGTTGTTACACATAATAGAAGCTCATAGATAAAAAAGGAAATAAGGTAACATGATCTCTAACAGAAAAAAATAGTGAAAAGACTCAAGTGACAAATAATATCATAATTAGTGATTTTGAATATAATTGGATAAGTTTAAGGATATAAACAAATTGAAAATGTGCATAAAAATGAAAAATATGCTATAAAGTAACCAAATATGTTTGAAGAAAAAATACATCAATTCTATTAATAAAATATAATCATTAAAAAGAAAAATTAAGCTATGACATAGGCATAGTGCCTTAGTGGACTAAAAGATATATCTGAAGAAATGTTTCTTTGTGTAGTGGGGAGGAGGTGTAGTAAATTTGAAAAAGTTATTAAAAGATATAGAATATAAAATGAAAAGCTCTAACTTAAATGTAATTCTATTCTATGATTAGAGGGAAGGGAGAATGAGCCAGAAACTATATGTGAGTAGAGGATGGATTATAATTATGAGAAAGCCCATTTGGTCATCCTGTAACTAGTTATTCAGTATCTACTATAGTACTGAGTATATAACAATGAATAAAACAGTTGAAAACCTCTCTCCACTATCTTGGAACTCATAATCTAGTTAGCAGTAGATAACAGGAACCAATGAACAAATGTCTTCCTCTTTCTTCCTTTGCTGGATTATCATCATGAGAGGCTTCATAAGACATTTTAATAGTCTCATAACCTGTTGCTATAGCCAAATTGATAACACATCTTTTATTTTATGCTTCACATACTCTTCCCATCCTTCCTGTTCCCTGGAATCATATTTTTACTTCAACTACTCATACATCTAGCTTTATCTAAGTCTTTGTTATTTTGGAAAACTGGGTGAGATCATTTATACCAGAAATAATTCTAAAAGCCTGACCCTCAGGATGGGATTTGGAACTTGGTCATTTATAAATTAAATGTCAGTAGAAAACCAATAATTTCATCAGTAAGTATTGAGCTATGGAAAGGAAATATGGAGGCTCCTCAAAAAAATTAAAAACAAACTACCATGTGATCCAGCAACCCCACTCCTATTCATCATAAAGGATTGAAATCAAACTCTCAAAGAAATACTAGAATTCTTATGTTAATTGCATTGCTATTCACAATAGCAAGATGTGAAAATAAATGTCCATTGAAGGATGACTAGATAAAGAAAATGTAGTGTATACATAAAATGGGATATTTTACAGCCTTTAAAAAAAGATAGAAATTCTGCATTATGCAACAATATGGATGAGTCCTGAGGTCATTCTTCTGAGAAACATAAGCCAGACACAGAAAGACAAATACTGTTGGATTCCATTCTATGATGTATTCTTATACAGTCAAATTTGTAGAATCAAAAAGTGGAATGGTGGTGGCCAGGGGTTGGAGGGTGGGGGAAATGGGAAGTTGCTAATCAAGAGGCATAAAGTTTTAGTTAAGCAACATGAATAAGCCCTACATATTTGCTGTACAACTTTGTACCTATAATCAACAATAATGTATTGTACATGTAAATTTTTGTTAATAAGTTAGATCTCATGTTAAGTGGTCTCACCTAAACATAGCACATGTAAAAAGAAAGCATAAAAGCAAAGGGGAATTAATTGAGTCTTTTCTGTCTTTCTTGATCAACATACAGTGCTGGCAAAAATTGATTAATCATATGTAAATACATTAAATGGATTCTAACTTCATCATACACCCAGAAATATAAAAGGTAAACTAAAATTTATATAGAAAGAAAAAAAAATAAAACTTTTACAGTACGATGTAGGAATGTTACTGGTAGGTGAAACTGTACCCCCAGCCTTCCTCTTCTTGGTGAGCCAAGGTGCCCAGTGCTTGGCAGTCTGTACAAAGCTGCAAAGGAGGAGGCTGTGCCCCTATGTGGTGGTATAAGGAGCTCACAGTCTAGGATGATGAGGCTGTGCTGATTGTTGTAGAGGAGTGTCTGGCTGCCAGGCATATTGGTCGCATGACCACCTGGCTCAGAGGCAACAGGAACCCTGGTGAATACCATGACTGGCAAGGCACCACCACTCACTGTTGGGGCAATGGATGGGCCTAGCTGTAGTGGAGAATTGGCTTGGAGATGTTGGAACCATGGCAACAGGGCTGAGTCCCCAAGGGTAGGGATGCTGGCAGCCTCAGAATGTGGGAATCAGCAGAGTCTCTCCTACCAGTCGAGACAGTGGCAGGGAGAGGTTTTTACATTGAGCATATGAAAAGCCCTTCCCTTACCCCTCTGCTACCAGATTGGGAATGGGACCAGGGAAAGGCAGGCACATGCATCATTAAAATCAAAATGGCCCAAAGGAAAGTTCTGGACCAAAGAGGCCTGTCAGTCTCTTTGGTTGGAAAAGATTGGTTGAGAAGCAGATCTGCCCAAAATGTTGGGAAGTTTGGAGAGTTGGTAGATCATTTTGAGAAAGAACTTGGTTCATCCCACACCCAGGCTAATAAAGTCTCAGGGAAACAATGAAATGCTTGATCTTGGCTGTGGCTCATTTTTGGGACATACACTTGGACAGTGCACTGGCTTGTCCCATATGTGGGCCTGTGGCCTTATGAACCACATGGTCCATGACCTCCAGGAAGGAGCCTGCAATGGACAGTAGCTGGTAACAAGCAAAGCTACCTGGATGACCACATAGCAGATGTTTGTGGACTCCAAAGGATGGTGCCATAAAATGGAGCAGGAGCTCTGGGCACTGGCTTTTGTATTGATCTTGTTGAGGACAGTTAGACTTTGTCTTGGTTTTATGGAGGAGATGAGCTCTGAGATAGGAAGTCTGTCATTCTCCCAGGTCATGCAGAACCTGAATAAAAAATGTTTTTCCTTTTGCCTCATGAGTTTGGCTTTTTTGGAGGCAGGCATACAAAATAACCTTTTTGTTTTATAATAGGAAATTATCTCTATATTCTCTGAGTAAGAAAATATTTACCTGATGGAAAACACACAAATCATTAAGGAAAAGTTGATTAAATGAACTTTATTAAAATTATGAAATTATATTAATCTAAAGAGATCATAAAAAATTTAAATATGCAACCTATATCACTGACAAAGAATTAGCACACAGAGTCCCTCCAAGTCAATATAATTAAAACAAACAACTCTGTAGAAAACATCTGGAATAGTCATTTCACACAAGATAAAACTCAAATGGCACATAAGCCTATAAAAAGATGCTTAATTAGTACTTAGAGATATGTAAAATAAGCCTACAATGAGATATAGTTTCACTCCCATTATATTTGCAAAAATATTATACACTAGTCAGTATCAAATGTCAAGAAAATATAGAATAATAACAAACTCTCATATAATACTCATGGACTGCAAATTAGTACAAACACTTTGGAAAATAATTAGACATTATTTAATAAACATGAAGATTGTCTAACCCTAAACTGAGCAATTCCATTCTCAATTACAGACCTAAAAAACTCTCAGAAGTGAACCAGAAGACTTGAGTACAAATGTTCATAGCAAAAATTTTAATAAGGAGTGCAAAACAAAGGAAATCAAAACTAAAAATACAAATGTTCATCAATAGTGAAATGAAAAATAATCCTGGCACATTCATAGAATGGTTTTCTATTCAATATAAAAATAAATTATTTTTAACTATAAGAAAAAGCATGGATAAAACCTTAGATCATAATGTTGAACATAAAAAGACAGCCACTGAATACTATAAGAGGTATGGTTCCTTTCATATGGAGTAAAAAACTATGCACAAGTGTAACTATATACTAAGAAATACAAATATAGATGGTACAAGCATAAAAAAGCAGAGAAACAATTTATACAAACTCAATAATATTCATACTCAGAGGATGAAGGTATGGTTATCAGTTTGGGGAAGGACACACAAGCTATTTAAAAGCTAATTGTGACGTTCTTTTCTTAAACTGAGTAATGGGTCAATGGCTTTTTATGGCACTTTGTCAAATACCTACACACACAAACACACACAGACATTTGAATACCTTCATCAACTCAGCATTTAGTAGCTATAGTTTTTAAAAGAAAAAACATACATGTATCTCTCAAATAATTTTTCCTTGGAAGCTCATTTCATTGATCCACGATTTTTATCTTGTATGCATAAACTTCTTCGGCCGATAAGAAGCAACAACTTGGGACAATAAAATCATAGAAAACTTGGTAGTGGAGCATTGGCATTTTAACATATTCAGGGGTGTTCTAGGTGCCTACATGAGGTAATTATACTTTCAAAAGCAACTCAATCTAGGAAAAGGATAAAGTCTTAAAGTGACAATAAAGTAGTCCCTCCTTATTCATGGTTTCGCCTTCTGTGGTTTCAGTTACCTATGATAAATCTGGGTCTGAAACTATTAAATGGGAACTTTCAGAAATTAAAAAAAAAATCATGATTTTTAAATACAGCAAAGTACTGACCAGCATGTTGAAATTCTAAATCTTAGGCTTTTTTTAAAGCTATAGAACTTTCTTTATTTGACCCAAATACTTCTCTTCTTCTTTAGAGTGTGTTTCATGTACTAAGGAGATTGATAAAACAAGAAACTCAATGCACATCTTTTGTCTAGAAGACCCTCTTGGCATAGGAAAACCCAGCATTTTGAAATGAGGGAGAAACATTTTTCTAAAGCATAGAAAAAAATGTTGGGGTTACTTTTGTCATTAAACTTTTCCAAGATTGAAGGTATTTTATTAGTCAGATAATGTCTTTTGTATTTTCATAACTAACAACTACATATTTTCACACGTACAATTAAGAACTCTAAAAATGTTTGTTCAGTAGGTACAAAAGGTGTTGACTCAAAATGTGTTTGGTCTCAAGATTACTAACTGAACAATGCCTTTAAATGGCCCTGTGCCCCTTTGTCACATGAAGACATTCTAATATATGCATAAGTAGATGGATGTCATTATATGAAAGTCAACAAGTGGTTTTGTCATTCAAACCTTTTAAAAATATACTGCTCATGGCATAGCTCCATGACAGGTGAAATCTTGGAAGCTCCTCAGAGACCAGTACATTTTCATATAAACTGATAGCAGATCTTCCCTTAGTATGCCCTTACTTTCCTCAGAAACATTTTACTTCAAAATTCAAACTATATAGGGATAATGTAATATTAGTTAAAATAATCACAAATTCTTACAAGCATTTATCAAATTCATTGTTGAAATTCATAATTTCCTGAAAGTATGGAGACTAACATCAATACATGACTTGTGAATCAACAGGAAGAACTGGCTGCATTTGAATGAATTTAGGGTTTACCTTTTCCACATATCTAGTGTATCTCCTTAAAAAATTAGTCTGAAAATAAATGTGAGAAAGATCATCAAATTCAAAATGAGGGTTTTGTTGTATTAACTTCTAGCTGTTTGTCATTAACAACATTCTCTAAACTCCCTGGGCCATAGTTTTTTCATCTGTAAAATCAAAATCAACAATTTCTAAAATGTCTTCTGTCTGAAATAATCGTCTAATTCTAAATATTGTGTTGTCTCATTGTAGTGCTCAATTGGACTAAGGGCTAGAGATTTTGCTTAATAAACAATGATAATGTTATAGTTTAATAACCCAGCATGAAATATGAGAGCAAGAAATAATTAAATAGATAGTAGTTGTTGACATTTCAAAAGGAAAAATGGGAACTAACTAAAAAACACGGTGGGCCTGATGGTGAAGCTGACTGATTCACAGTACACATTTAATGAAGTTTGAACTAAGATTTCTGTTGTTGTCTTACAAAGTCAAAAATTTCAAACTACCAGTTTTCAAGGCCTGAGGCTCTGGGTTCAACAGAGGGATTCCCCAGTAAAGCAGAAAGTGGGCAGTGAGCTGTGGGATGCTAGCCCAGCATCCAACAAAAGAGTGCTGTTTTTATTTGTTCCACACACCAGTATTTTACATTCAGTTTTATGCGAAAAGTACTAAGAATGTTAAGTAGAAAAATAAATTGGTGTGCAGTAATTACTGCCATAGCCAACATTCTAGTCAGGTGAGTGAGAAAACCTTGCCTGGAGTGTATTGCTTCATGCATTGGAGACCACCTTTGCTGGCATTCTTTGGACTAATCTCATTCAACTTTTTCCATTACCTTGCTGAGGGTATCCAGGATATTTACCCAACTGTGCAGATGACATGACCCAAGGAAGGAAATTGCATAGATCTGAATTAGAGACTCAATATCTCAGCAGCTCTCAGTCAGCTTAAACTACATCAAATAAGATGAAGTTAAATGAAGCCATATTTAAGGTTTTCATTTTCATATCAAAATATAAGATTAAGAAATAGATTAAGAGGAGCAACTAATAGTACCAGTAGCGGACGAGAGAGACTTGACAGCAGCACTACTAAAACAAACTAAATGAAGTAGAAGCAAAATAAAAACATCAGTAGGTTCAATTAAAATATATTGTAAAAATAAAAAGTGACCTGTGAGGATTTGTACCACAGGCAGGATCTTTGTCCGCAACATTGGCAATTTAGTATCTTAGCAAGTTGGTGAGGAGAATCTGATCTTATCACACCAAGAGGGCACTATTTCCTTCCAGGGACAAGACTTCAAAGGAAATACTGTTAGAACCTGGACTCTACTCAAATGTACATGACCAGGCAATGAAGGGGTCTGACACCAAGGAGTAACACAGATTGGAGTAGTTTATTCTATCACAGGGCAAAGACTGTAGCTTTTTAAAATATTTGTAGGAGTGACACAAAGACAGAAATTACAAATGCTCTATGTAGCTATCAAGACGCTGGACTTTACCAAACAGATTTAAAATACCATGCAAAGTGAAAGAATGGATATTTATTTTAAAAAAGATATTTTTACTATTCAAATCAGAGTTTGGGATGCATTGAAGTTATTGTACCTAATATTTAAAGCTTTTTTTTTAATTATGAAACTTATGATGCTACAACGGAAACATTTTATTAGGTTTCAAAATGTATATATTTTTTGCTTACTGTCTCAAAAATTAAGAAACCTTTTCACTGAGGAAAATGACATCAAAATTTAATAATTCAACAGAATTATTCAGACTTTTTCAGGAAACACACATTGCCATTAAGAAATGTTTGGGAAACTAATGACTATTATCTATGACACTGAAGAGTTCTACTCTTTGAAGCCAACAATCAGAGTTAGCAAAACCCCTAATGACAGAAGGTCCAAATACTATCATTGCCATGGAAGTAGAACTGATGAAAATAGTGTAAGCCCATGTTCTCATTCTGAAGAGCTACAGCTTATTTTTATCCAGTAAGGAGAATGAATGCATTACCCATCATAGACAGTATTTTCCTCTGAAGCACAGGAATTCATTGTCACTGTCGTATCTAAGCCCCATAGAATTGTATCTCCCACAGGTGAAGGACTTAATTAGTATTTTTTAAATAAAAGAGTACAGAACATGTATACTTTTAAAAAACATTTATTTATTTATTTATTTATTTATTTATTTATGTTTAGAGAGAGGAGAAGGGAGAGAATAGGAGAGGGAAAGAAACATCAACATGCGGTTGCCTCTGATACACCCCCTACTGGGGACCTGGCCCTCAGCCCAGCCATGTGCCCTGACTGGGAATTGAACTGGCGACCCTTTGGTTTGCAGGCCAGTGTTCAATCCACTGAGACACAATATCCAGGGCAGAACTTGTATACTTCTGATATTAACCCTTGAAGTCAGATTCCGCACTGAAATAAAGATGACCAAAGAATGAATACATACAGGGTAGGCAAAAGTAGGCTTACAATTGAAATACAAATAAATAATACAATAATCAACAACTAAAAGTACGAGAAAAAGCTGTTTCCAATAGTCACAACAGGCCCACTCCTTATGTGTGTGTGTGCGTGTGTGTGTATAGTATGTATTGCAACATTCTTCGTAAAATTCCCAATCCACTCACTCAAAGAGGGTTTTCTCTGTGAAATATGAGTTTTTTATAACTTTCATGAGGGAACATGATGGGGGTGATAGGCAGAATAACCTCTCTCTTCTTTCACCTAAAAATATTTCTGTATCCTGATTCCTGGTACCTGGGGTTATACACGTTACATGGCAAGGGGGAATTAAGGTTGTTGTCAAGTAGATGGCCTTAAAATAGATTATCCTTGATTATTTGGCTGGACCCAAAGGTCTTTCCATCTGAAAAAGAGAGGTAGAAGAGTTAGCATCAGACTTGTGTGATGTGTGAAGTAATTAACTATTGTGTGATGTGAGAAGTAATTAACTATTGCTGGTTTTGAAGATGAGGGAAGAGAGCCATGAGCCAAAGAATGCAAGAATCCTTCAGAAGCTGGAAAAAAGCCCAAGGAAATGGGTCCTCCTTTAGAGTTTCCTGAAAGGAGCACAGCTCTGCTGGCCCTGATTTTAGTCCTGGGAGACCCATGTCAGGCTACTGACCTGCAGAACTATAAGATAATGTATTTATGTAATTTTAAGCCAATAAATTTGTGGTAATTTGTTATAGAAGCTATAGGAAACTAATACGGTGGATACTAGGAGCAGATTGATGTCAGTTGGTTTTTAATTTTCCATTTAATTTTTTGTCCAAGAGACACAGTTAAGTATTTTGCTATAGCCTTTTACCAGTGATTCACTTGACAGCAAGAGAATGTTTTACAGCATGGATTGTCTACTAAACAACCTAATCAAAATATTATTAAACAATTACACTGCAGTAGGCTGTTTAATGAAGTGTTTTCAGTGTGGCTTGAACACTAATAGCAGCAGTGTTAAGCTGCTTTGTGCTCTGTGTATCAAAGAGCTTATAATAATGTGGGTTGACTAAGAGCCAAATAAATCTTCAAGCACCTTTGACAGATAATATACTTGTGCCAGTCTAAATCTTGTCAGGTATTGTTATTGCACATGAAAATGGGTGAAAACGAGACTCTCAAGAGCTTCCACATCCTGTGTATCATGTAAACGCTTTGATAACTAGGTAATTTCCATGATTCCTCCCATCAGATGATGTGTCCATTAGCTTGATCTGAATTTGAATTTGACCATAAATTTAAAAGCATAATCTGGAGTTAAGCCAAGTACTCTTGAACTACCCTCTATTTCAGTATCTAATTTAGAAGTAGTGGTACCCAGTCAACTAATGAGAACTAGAGTTGAGGAAATAGCATTGTATGACTGATAGGCAAATCTAAATAATACTAATGCAGATGTACCAGAAGATGCATTTACAGTGAGCTTTGGTTTTTAAGTAGAAAATTTTCATCTAGCTAATTACATCTTTCTTCTTTGCTTCTTAAGTTGTCAAATAGTTCCAGGTTGAAAAGTTGTTATTGTATTTTGTTCATAAAAATGATTAGATACAACTTTAAGAATAATAACTATTCTAAACACTATTAATAGTCACAAATAAATGGAAAAGAGGGTGAAGTGGTTTATGCAAATGACTATGAAATTATGAACTAAAGTTCTTTCTGTCTAGTTCTTTTTCCCTTATCTTTTAATGCAAATGAAATTATAGTAGAGTTGTTACCCTGAGAATAAAAAAACAACAAATTCTTTCTGAATAAAAAACACTTTGTCTGTCTTGCTGTTTCTAATGACAGTTACTCCTTAAGGAAATGACAGTTTATGAGTATGGCTTGGAGGAAATAACTGGAGTATAGACCTCAGACATTGAAATTCATCCCAGGCCTGACTTGGGACACTCCACTAAAGTGATACACACTGGTGATGTCCCTCTGTCCTGTTGCCTCATTAACTTACTATGGCCCCTCTCAAGAAATCTGTGCAAATCCTTTACACTTGCTGTAGTCATTTGTTCTGCAATGGAACAGTGGCTTGCTACTTCCACTCCTTGCCTTTTGTCTGATGTGGAAATGTAACAGGAAATTATGCTTGTCTGTCTATCAGTTCTCTCCGTTTGGCCCCCCTGATCCCTCCCTCCCTTATGAGATATTGGAGTTCACTCAGCTCCTCTCAGGGCATTCAGCTATGACTGTTTTTTCCTCTGTTTCTACTTCCATCACTTGCCATCATTGTCTCTGTTTCTGCTTCCATCACTTGTCATCTCAATGTCGATATGTTTTGACAAGTGGAATAACTTTCAATTAGCTATGATTATCAGAAGTGGACGAGAAAAGTTGAGGGCAGTGGATGACACAAAATTTCACATTTTACTCTCATCTAATTCATATCCATCAAGCAGATCTTAGAGTGTTATCCACTCAGCATTTTCCAAATTGAGTCATTTTCTGTGATAGCATCAGTTCTGCTGATGTTTCCGTAAGTCTAGATGACTATTGAAGAACCATTTTTCAGTCATTAATAAGATTTTTCTATATTGAAAGTAGTAGAGAAAATTTTTGTTTGTTTATTTTCCAAATCAGATGGCAAAATCTTCCTAGAATCCTCCACATTTCTAAAGCTTAACTCTTATTAAGTATATGCGAAACTATGAATCCAACACCCATGTAGGCACTTTTATTAGTAATGGGAATGCTAATAGAAGAGTCAAAGATTATTCACTTATGTCTTAGATATTTCACACACAAAAAGAAAACAGTTTCTTACTAAACATGAGGATATAAGCAATCTACCTAAACATGCATAGTGGTATGATCTTTTGGAAGAAAATCAAATGAAGCCAGCAAAATTATTTTTAAGTGAATAATAAATATGTATCATTAAATCTTACCAGATGCTGAGGTCTGAAATAGTTTTTTGAGGTTAAGAAATATTTACTATTGCTCCAAGGAATTTACTACTTAAAGTTCTTAAATATATAATTTAAAACTTAAGAAATGCCAAACACTTAATATTTATTTATGTATGTATTGACTAATACAACTAGTATTTGAGGTAATAATACGTTACTTGTCCCATTCTCTTCCAAGAATTTGGTATTGCATTCAATCATAACCAAAAGAGAGCTTCTTGATTCCCAGTCAAATCTTTTATTTAAAGTTTTTTTATATATACAAGTAATAACCTAAATTTTGTTTACAATTTTCTTCTGTGCTTGTTCTCTTGAAGTTTCAGTGTTCCGGCCTTTGTTTTCTTTCTCTCTCTTTTTAGTTTGCCCACATTGCAATTCTGTGTTATGAAATAAATGAAGCTTTGATTATGGTAGAACAAATAACTAATTATTTAGCTAAAATAAATATTCTGGCTTTCTAATAGGTTAGTTGGACCTTAAGTTGGCTGCCCAAACTCTGAGAGGCTATTTTTGTATGGCTTTTTGCATTCTTAAAACATATACAGCACAATTTATTCTTAAGAGTTGTAAGTCCAAAACTACTAATTGCTATTGGAATTTCTGATATGTTCTAAAATTGTACTCTGTGTTGATACTGTGAGGATAAGCATTAGCTCTCTACCAGCACTAGTAACAATGACTAAAATACAAAGGAAATGAAGGCAAAGTTCCTTCAAGTTTTGAAATATGCATCTGTTATTGCATATTGATGACTTATTCTTAAGCAGGGGTACTATTGAAGTTGCATGATCTATAGATTAGTCCAGGTGTTCAGGGACAAATATTAATCATAATATTTTAAAAGAAATACAAATTGTATTTATTTTTATAGTTTGATTTTAAGAAGCTTCTATTTTAGTAAAAAAGAAATATGCTCAATTGTTGCCATGATAAATCTGAGTGGTTATATTTATTAGTTACCTTAGTAAGTTTGTACACTTTGTGATTTAGATAACCAAATCTAAAATTTAAGGAAAAAATATATATATAAATATTATTTATAAAGTAGCTAAGATATTATGACTATGCTACTTGAGTAGTGTTTTTATTGAAAGAAAAAGGTGATACATCAGAAAAATTATTCAGTACCAGTGCTAAAATCTCCCATGTAACTACAATGTAGTGATTTTGGTTTAATTTTACTCCTTAAATTTTATAAGGCTCAACTCCATTGTGATATTTAATTTTTTAACATATTCATGAAATTCTGAGTCTAGAATATACAGCAAAAATTTTCTTTACATTTTGCCATACTGATCTTAGAGTGAATAAAAATAATTGTAATTGTGGTGCAATTATTTACTGTAATGAAAACTAGGAGCATGAGCTCAAAGAAGATGTTTCCCTCTAAGTCATGTGGAAAAATCCATAGCATAGTATAAAAAAATGTATTCGGTGAGTGTCCTATCATTGGTCACTTCTTTCAGTACCACAGTGAATCTGACTTTTTGTAAACTAAATATAGCCCTCAGTAAAAATATAAACCCAGGTCTAGAAAAATGTTATTTTCTTTCTAAAGTTATCTTGGAATTTATGTCTGTGTCCAAAGGATATTTGTTTTTGGTTTTGTGGTGTTGGTGCATATGTGTGTGTTCATGGACTGGCCCAATTTCCTCCTTCAAATGCAGTGGTGTTTGTTTTTATCTTTGTTATTGCCATGAGTTGGTAAAGGAGCTTTTATTCAGAGTGTTTCTTGTGGCCTCTTTTACCATACTTACATAGTTGCAGATATAAACTCTGAACTCAGTGTTGTTGGTTTTCTTTTCCTATAAATATCTCATAGAATCCTAGAAGTTAAGGGGCATCACATTGTCTCTCTCGCTTGAACATAAGGCAGCTGTGGTTGGAGATGATAATTTGATGGGCTCACTTCACATTAGGGGTGAGTGACAGAGCAGGAACAGAGCCAGACCAGAACTCCAAAATCCTCACAGGAGTCTTTCCCACCACAATGTCCTTCCTCCTGGCACTGAGTCTCTCATTAAGGAAAAATTGTTTCCAGTGCCTTTAACTTGCTGTCAGTGCTCTATATGAAATCTGCATTGCCATTTTGTTTGTAAATGCAGCCAGAATTATTGACCACACACTGTCCTTGGCATTAGCACTCCAGTGCAGATGATGAGTTCCATCTCAGACCCTACCCTCACATACACCATCACATGCAAAAAATGGCTCAAATGGAAGAACAGATCAAAGCCTCAGAGCTAAATCATCTAAGTAACCAAGAGATAGCCAACCTATCAGATGTACAGTTCAAAGCACTGATGATTAGGAAGCTCACAGAATTGATTGATTTTGGTCATAAATTAGATGAATAAATGAAGGCTACAATAAGTGAAATGAAGAAAAACACACAAGGAACCAATAGTGATGGGAGGAAAACGGGGACTCAAATCAATGGAGTGGACCAGAAGGAAGAAAGAAACATCCTATCAGAAAAGAATAAAGAAACAAGAATTCAAAAAAAATGATGAGAGGCTTAGGAACATCCAGGACATCTTTAAACATCCCAACATCCAAATTATAGGGGTACCAGAAGGAGAAGAGGAAGAGCAACATTGGAAAATTTATTTGAACAAATAATAAAGGAGAACTTCCCCATTCTGGCAAAGGAAAGAGACTTCAAGGAAGTCCAGGAAGCTCAGAGAGTCCCAAAGAAGTTGCACCCAAGGAGGAACACATCAAGGCACATCATAATTATATTACCCAAGATTAAAATGAAGGAGAGAATTCTAG
Source organism: Anoura caudifer (assembly GCA_004027475.1). Taxonomy (NCBI): domain Eukaryota; kingdom Metazoa; phylum Chordata; class Mammalia; order Chiroptera; family Phyllostomidae; genus Anoura; species Anoura caudifer. Next base: position 31,418 of record PVKU01009261.1, read on the forward strand.
AAGTGGCAAGGGATAAGGAGACAGTCACCTACAAAGGAGTTCCCATCAGACTGTCAGCTGATTTCTCAAAAGAGACCTTCCAGGCAAGAAGGGGCTGGAAAGAGGTATTACAAGTCATGAAAGTCAAGGACCTACATCCACGATTGCTCTATCCAGCAAAGCTGTCATTTAGAATGGAAGGGAAGATAAAGTGCTTCTCAGGCAAGGTCTAGTTAAAGGAGTTCATCATCACCAAGCCCTTATTATATAAAATGTTAAAGGGACTTACCCAAGAAAAAGAAAATAAAAAATATGACAGTAAAAAGTCAGCAAACTCACAGGTATTAACAACCACACCTAAAACAAAAGCCAACCAAGCAAACTGCTACAACAGGAGCAGAAACACGGAAATGGAGATCACATGGAGGGTTATCAACAGGGGAGTGGGAGGAGGAGAGAGAGGGAAAAGGTACAGAGAATAAGTAACACAGACGGTAGGTAGAAAATAGACAGGGGGAGGGCAAGAATAGTGTGGAAAATGTAGAAGCTAAAGAACTTATGACACATGGACCTGAACTAAAGGGGGAAATGTGGGTGGGAAGGGGGTGTGCAGGGTGGAGGGGAATGATGGGGGAGAAATGGGACAACTGTAATAGCATAATCAATAAAATATAATTTTTAAAAAAAGCAAGTTGGGAGTATCAACAGTTTTACAAAGTGAAAAATTGAGATATATTTTATTATTTTTTTGAACTATGAGTAAACTGTGTACTTTCTAAAATGTTGTGTTTGGATAATTTTTGTTGGCATTATTATTTATATCTGCTCAGAGAAAATGCATTCTTTGAGGATTAAAAAATTGTAAGTGCATTAACTTTGCAGATAAGCTGGTTGGGCAGCCATATTGGGGTTTCTTTTTAAAACTTCCATGTTATTTTTGTAGCTCAATTATGTAAGTGTTGGAATAAGAGAATAAATATATTGATCTTCTTTTACATATTCCCTTTCCATATTAAAAATATGGAAAATAAATAGTGAATATATGTGGAGAAATTTTTGCAGTACATACGGACTTTCCTGGTGAAAGAAGAATCAATAACTTGAAATAATTGAAATTGCTCAGAGAGGGAAGTCATTGTCTTTATTCTGAATATGAACTGTTAAAGCATCAAATAGCTAAATGGGAACAGAAAAATGGTTTTAAATGATAAACTCTAGAAAGTTACCACACAAGTTTTCCTCAGGTTATATTACTTCTATGAAAAGAAAAGAATGAGAAAGGCTTTGGGGAGAAGAAAAAGGAAAACAAAGACAAAAAAGTCGAAATAGGAAAAAAATAGGAGAATAAAGAAAACTACATTTAAAATGTAGTAAAATAAAATGAAATATCTTGATTGTTTACTTACCTCTCCCTTTATACTCTGAGGCTCTATATTCTACTTTATTACAGAAGAAAATAAAGTGGATGAAAGCGAGTCTGATAATAAATCTAGGAATACTTGAGTCGTTTTTCTTTTAAAATGACTTTGGTAAAAAGCCTTGGCCCCTCTTCTGGAGGAATCTAACACCAGTTCTGATGGCAGCGCAGGTCACCACGCATCACGACGAGAGCTGGTCCAGGAGCCTTCCTCTGAAACAAGTGTATGAATGGCTTTTCCCACTTGCTTGGTGGAAACCCTGGATGTGAGATCCAGTGGGGAAATAAATGAACACAGTCATAACCTAGGATATTTTAATGTCACGTATTTAAAGAAATAAAAATGCTGTTGTAAAAAAAATTGAAAGTGGGAAAGTAATTATTTATGAAGGTAAAGTAGCTATGGATTCTTTTTTCACATTTTGTTCAATTACATATTTTTTGTAGAAAAACACACATTGTTGTACATTTTAAGATTGTTTATCTTAGTTTCAGTCAACAGATAACAAATGTTGGTTGTGTGGCCATTTGCCAGGAGTCGTTGTTGATGATGATGACAATGATGAAGATGAAAAGGACTAATACACGATGAGCACTTGGACCTGTTCAGAGCACGGTGCTCAGGCCTTTGCTGCAGGACTAAGAACAGCCACCTGTATTAAGCACTGAGTCATCTGATTTTGCAGGTATATAACCAAGCCTTGGAGAATTAAAGCACTTTACTCATTGTCACACAGCTAGTTAGCACATGGGCTAGATTTTAAGACAAGCAGAATTCTCACTTCACGAAAGTGACGGCATTTCTAAAACTAAAGAAGTTATACTGGAATAAAATTCTGTTGATCTCTTATCTAATCTTGGTTATGAACTAAAAGTTCATAGAATTTGAGTACATTTATTTTATATATTTGAGCCTTAGTTTGTTTAATTGTATGATAATGGGTTGGGAATCGCCCATTTTCTGTTATTTCTAGCCAGATTGTTTCAATAAATTAGTTAAAGGAAATTAGAAACATGGAAATTACATTTTATAATGTATCAACAAAAATAAAGATAAACCATTTCCTAAAATACGTAATTACTTACATTTGATAATACACATTATTATCAAATTTTGTACATTAAAGTACAATCTAAAATACATGAATTCATAAATTCCAAAATTTTTGTATATTGGATTGTATTTTATAGATTGTGTTCTTTGTAACAGAGTATAATGACATATTATAGCTATCACATAATTACTGCCAAAACTTCTGAGTCAGTGGTAATACCCACATTATAAAAATGGCTTGGATTAGCTTACATAATAAGGCTACTATGCAATGAAAATCTTATTTTTGGCTTCATAAGTCTTGTTATATCCCTAACTTACATACTGAGCATTTGTTTTAGGCTGTAAAAGTTAGAGTTCAATCTTTGTTTAATGTATTCTGCTACAAAATCAAAACATCTCAATTTTGTCTGTATGTATCTGTCTGCTCTTGTCATACAACTTTAGCTACACTTTTAATTTACAGACCTCTTTGAGAAACCACAAGTTTTCTTAATGAATTTATAGATTTTTGTTCCTCAACTCCCATTGGAACCACACAACCCAATAATCTTAGGTGATTTTATTATCCATATTGACAATGTTGAAGATGGGCTTGGTGTAAATGTTATTTTCTTCTTTAATACCTTGGCTTTGCTTGGCCCATCTCTGAAATGATTCTTCTATCATGGAAGGGACAGACTATTTCCACCACCACTGTCAACTCACACTTACTGATTGTTATTTGAACATAGAGCCTTACCCAGTACTCAACTCTCTCCCATAGTTTTAGACATTTTATGTACCCATAGTTTTAGGTATTTTTACGTAGTTTCATGTAGATTTATTTCCTTAACACCAACTATTTTAATATTCATTTAATATAATTGATCTCTCCTATTGACCTCTCAGTCCAAAATAATTGTTGATTTTTTATGATGTCCAACACTGATTTGTCATTAATTCTCATTTTGTTTTTTAACAGAAATCCAGTATTTCACAATACCTTTGTTTTGGGGGAAAAGAAAGGTCAGATTTTTTCTGATACTATAGGTATTTTTGAAATTATTTACTTTAAATTCACCTGTTCTTTTTCCTACCCTAGTTACTAGTCAATATGTTTTATTTGTAGACACTACACCATTGCATATTTGCCATTTCAACTTTCTAATAAAATAATAGAAATATGCTGAATGTCTTTTTATCATTTTGTGTATCTTATAATTATCAGGAAAAATGGGCACATTTTATGTTACTTTTTCATTACAATGCACTTATTTCTACATAAAAGTCTCCTATACCCATTCATTAAGGTGTGTGTTTGTGTTTGTGTGTGTGTGCTATTTATTAGCAGCATGCATGAGATGTGTTCACAAGTTTGAAGAATTTTGAGTGGCTCAGTTTCATGATCTTAATAGGAGGAGTCCAGATGAATGAAAACATGCTGTATTGAGTGACTAGCACTCAATTTCAAAGAAAAAATATTCCGATATCAATGTGAGTTAATCAATTCTAATTCTATCTTCAAATTACATGGAAAACAATTATGACTAATCATTATTAATAAGCAATATCTCAATTCTAAAGTGCTTAATGTACATTTACAACCATCATTTTCTCTTTATTTCATTTATACTATTTTTAAAGTTCATTTAAGAAAGAAAACAAATAAATTCCTTTATCAAATCACCTAAATGTTTCAAATAAAAAATTTAGGATATTTATGTTCTAATCTTGCTTTTTTGATAATTTTACTAATGTAATTTGTAATTTACTAATATTATGGAAATACTTAATTTTTATTTGACTTGAAATATTAGGTCATTTATATGTATTTGAATAATGTGATAACACTGTATATAATAATTTTTCCTTGGAAACTGTAGAACAAAATTTTAGCATTTTCACATTTATTCTTATAATATTTTATTGATGTTAAGAGATTAATTTTTATTACCTCTAGTGACTGGAAAATATAGTACTTAACATTGCTTATTTGTATAAAGAAACAAAATGACTAATTTTAAATGGGTACGTCCAGGATCGAAACTGAGGCATTTTGGTGATGATAGTTACCTGAGAATGTAAAATGTGTATTTGTCAGAATTCTCCAGAGAGCTCAATCAGTTGGAAATAGATAATACATAGGTAGATGATAGATAGATAGATAGATACTTATTTGAAGGAATTGACTTACATGCTTGTGAAATTGGGTCAATCCAAAACATATAGGGCTGGCTGGCACACTAGAAATACAGATGAGTTGATGCTGTGGTCTTTTTTAAAAAATTATTTATCAATGATAGGTACAAGTTTGTTGTTCCACTTATATATATTCATTGGTTGATTCTTGTATGTGCCCTGACTAGGAATCAAACCTGCAACCTTGGTGTATTGGGATGACACTTTAACCAACTGTGTTACCCATCCAGAATGAAGTTGTAGTTTTGAATCATCACTTGCATGGCAGCAGACTGGAAACTCATCAAGGATTCCATGTAGTCTTCAGAAGAATTGCTTTTTCTTTGGAAAACCTGTCTTTGCTCTTAAGGCCTTCAACTGATTGAATGACGCATATCCATATTATGGAGAATAATCTCTCAAAGTCTACTGATTTAAATATTAATCACATCTAAAAATTACCTTTACAGAAACACCTAGACATTCTAGAAAAAAAAAAATCAGTGTTTGACCAAACAGCTGGGCATCATAGCTTAGTCAAGTTAAAGCATAAAACAAACCATCACAATATGATAATTTATAAATTAGCTTCTAAACTTGGTGACATGGTTGATGTACTTAAGTCTATATAATTAATTGAACAATAGTCTTACAATATCTGTAGCAGTATTTATCTTTATCTTTATGTTATATTATTGCGGATTTATCATTTAAATGAATGTGTATTTGTGAATGGATGATGTCTAATCATCCACACAGAACATGTGTTTGCCATTTTCTCAGTCCTGGTCATTTAATATATAAATTGTGAATGCCAGGTACTCTGCTAAGCATGAGAGAAATTATTGTTAGCAAAAGAGATGCAGTCCCATACTCATGGACCTTGCTACTTGACATTCAAATTCAAAGTAGTTACTTATATGAACATGTCTGTGACTCACTCCCAGACACTGTTTTAAAGGTTGGTTACATTCTACACAAAACAGTAATGTGTTTAGTTAGGTGTGACCAAAGTAAACATCTTAAATATGATTTTTAAATTGTATAATAAAGCCCAGCACTGAGAAGGGAATAGATGGGTTTATTTAACAAACAATTAGAATTTTTGTATCATATTTGTGGCCTTCTTTAATCATCAGCCTCCCCTCTCATCAGCTAATGTTTTAACCAAGGATAATTAGAGACAAAGCATCATTCCTGATTTTTCTTTAAATTTGTATATTTTCTCCTGTGTCTGAACCTTAAGTTGCTTGTTTCCTGGAATATACCATGAGCCTCCCTGGTTCACCATGATATGCCTGGTTTACTTCCTAATTCTTTGTGTCTGATTGCTAACCTGACCACAAGAAAAGCACCAGCCTTGATTATTGTTATCTTATTTATGGTCCTTATTCTGCTTTCCCTGAGCTTCTATATGTTTCCATGCTACACAGTTTAGTGCTAAGTTTTCCCTCGTGTTCCCTTCTTGGTTTTTTTTTTTTTTTTTTTTTTTTTTTTTGACTGGCTTTCAAGTTAGCACTTCACCTACTAGACCTTGGCAGGTTTAAAGCCCATGGTCCTATTCAGAATGCCAGCACCATGTCATCATGACATCACTAATCTCTGGAGTTGCACTTCCTTTTCTGAATACAGTCTATTCACTCTAGTTTCTTGTTTGAAGGGAAGTAATAAAAAGTCTTACTTATGGTTACATTTTCCAGAATAATTGACATCTACAGGTGATATATAAATATGTGGCATCATGACCAGGCCAATGTGCATCTCAGCATTTGCATCTGTGATTCAGGCTTAACAAGATATCTATAAGGTAAAGGATGTCATTATCAATAAGAGTGCTTCAATGCAAAACTAACAATGGGCAGTTTTGTCCATTGTCTTCCACTGTAACCTTTAGAAAACTTTACTGGCTACTCACAGTCAAGAAAGGTACAAGATATATAATCAACAAGAATGTAATTCTGTTTTTGGTCACATCAAACAGTGATCTCAAAGGTTCTATTTCCTTCTTTCCTTTCCTTTGTAACCAAAGGTATGGATTTCAATTAATCTTGAGAAAAAATAGAGTCATTCATACATGGAAAGGTGCTAAGCACCATTAGTCATCAAGAAATCAACTCCCCACCCTCACTGGGGCAGCTACAATCATAAGACAAGGATGTGCAGAAATTGAAACCTGCATAACCACTGGTTGGAATGTAGAATGATTCAACTGTCTTGGGAAACAGTCTGGCAGCTTCTCAAAAGGTTGAAGAGAGTGACCATATAATCGAGCAATGATACATATACATATATATATATATATATATATATATATATATATATATATATATATATATCTCCAAGAGATATGTGGACATACGTCCACAAAAACATGTATAGCAATAGCTGTATTGTTCATAACAGCTCAAAATAGAACCAATCTAAATGTCCATTAGCTGCTGAATATATAAATAAAACATAGTATATTCATATAATAGACTATTATTTAGCAATAAGAAGGAATGCAGTACTGATACAAGGCACACCATGAAAAGGCCTTGAAAAACATTATGCTAAGTGAAAGAAACCACTCCTAAAAGATCACATATTGTATGATTCATTTCTGTGAAATGTCCATAAAAAACAAACTCATACAGACAGGATAGAATAGACCTAACATAGACTATGAGCTCAATACAGCTCTTAGTATCAATGAGGTGTAATACCAGAAAAATAATTAGTATTTTCCAGAGAAAGAGGATAAAAGGGAATGAAGAGTCATCAATAATAAGTATGAAATTTCTTATATATATATATAATATACTGAAAACCTTTGAATTGCACACTTTAAAAAGGTGGTTTGTATGATATGTGGCTTACATCTCAAAAAAGCTGTTCTATAAAAAAGAGATATTATGCTTTTTCACATAGAGTATGAGAACCTTAAAATAGTATCCCTTTTTCTTATCTTTTGATATTGTGGCATATATTTTAATTATACATCAGTTATAAACTGTTTTTTACTGAAGGATGTACAAATAAATGAATACATGAGATGTATATACATATGTAAGATGACTTTATTTTAATCACCACAATTCTTTGCCATCTGTCGTACTCCATTCCATAACAAAATATAACAGATTAAATGGCTTATAAACAACAGAAATCTATTTCTCACAGTTCTGGGAGCTGGAAGTCCAAGATAAGAGTATCAGTATGGTCATATGAGTGACCTTTTGAGGGTGGCAGACTTCTTGTATTCTCACATGGTGGAAGTGGCACGTGACCTCTCCCAGGTCTGTTTTATGTGGGTACTAATCCCATTCATGAGGGGCCTGCCCTCATGACCTAATCACTTCCCAAAGGCCCCACCTCCTAATGCTTAGGCATTAGGTTATCAGCACAAGAATTTGGGGGAAACAAACATTCAGTCAGCAGCACCATATATTACACATTCCACACAGACACACAGTATTAAAAAGTCTTTAAAATGTTTTATCCTTCTTTCTTTCTTCCATCAGTGAAATTCAGATTTATGAATATAAACTAAATTTTGTCAGCATTTATTTATTAAGTGCCAAATACTTTGATAGGTGCTTGTGTCTCTAAGAAAGGAAGGCTGGTGAGAAGCAACCAGATCACAAAACTAAAAGAGCTGGAATGATATCACTGTCATAACATTGAATGGGATTTAGGAGAGCTGACTATTTTCTGCTCTTAGTTCCAGTGTTTGACAATGTAATACTACAGCAAATCATTCAAAGTCTACTGACCTCTCTTTCCAGAAGATGGGACTCAGTAAGCTACAAGGTCTCTATAGACTTAAATTTTTTGTCACTTTACATTGACATGTAGTCCGTTGTAGTCCCAATAATTTGATAGCATTTGACTCATGGGTACAATTGTATTTTTTATTTTACATCAATGATTACTGGACATTACCAAATATTAATATGGAAGATGAGTTGTTTCTACATTTAGCTTTAACATTGGTTGTATACATAGATATACTTGAACTCTTCCTTTAAGCCCTATGTCAAATATGTGCTCTCAATTTTTCCTTCAATAACAGCATTATTATCTGTTACCTAAATAGAAGAGCAGTGAGGATGGAAGTGGTCTATATTACTGGCCAGTAACTACATGTGTTTATCGAGTACTTGAAATGTGGTCAGTGGAACTGAGATTCTGAATTTGAAATTTTATTTAATTTTAATATACTTAAATTTAAATAGCCATATGTGGATTGGACAGAGCAAGCCTACATCCCACTGTTGGCACTCATGTACCTCTACAGTTCATTTTTTGTTATCACAGTAGTCAAAACAATTTTAGTTATAAATTAAATTACATCAGTTTTTTAAATAATATAATGATTTCACATTACACCTACTTCTAGCTATTGTTTATGTCTTTAAACTTATCACATCTCAGTTTTTTCCTCTTTTTGTTCCAGAAAGTTTGGATTTTATCAATTCCTCAAGCACACTATGATCAGTTCCATCTCAGGGCCTTTTTTTTGTCTTGAATGTACAACACACATTTCCATGTCTATTTATTTAGGCTTCATTTCAAATGTCCTTACTTTGAAGATGCACTGGGTGACCATTTTTTCAAAAGAAGCTCCTACCTATAATGTCTTAACCAATTTTGCCTTGTTTTTACATTTATCTCTATTCGACATTATTTGTTACATGTTTAATGTCTTTTTCTCTCACTATAGAATATAAGCAGTAGACACCATTTTTGTTTCTTAGTCCTGTACTCCTAACATCAAGCAGAATACCAGAGGTAGAGTAAGAGCTAAATAAATATGTGTTAATGATATCAATGAAGTATAATACCAGATTAGTGAATGAATATATATGATTTGGTTCATTGAAAAGTAGTAATTCTCTTCTTTTTGTAACAGACATTACTCATTTTGATGTCCTAACACTGAGAAAAATAAACTAAAACTCCAAACACTTGCCCCCAAAACCTGGTGGAATGGTATCATTTTGAATTCAAGTAAAATATACCCTTTTTTATTGCTGATTGTATCTTATTTTTGAGGCAGATATAAACCTAAGAATAATAGCCTTTTAATTTGTAAAACAAAATTAAACAAAAATAACATTTAGAACCCTTGAGTAAGATTCATAATGAATTCTGCACATACTGATAAACTTTGCCTTGTAACAATAATTTGACAGTAGGACTATTTCTTACTCTTTTACTTCTTCACTTATAATTTACTTATGAATTGTCTTTTTCTATTTAATTTATAATAATGAAATTGACTTAAATATTTAAAATAGTTCTCAGAGAGGCAAGAAAGTAATTGTCAATTATAGTCTTTGTTAAATTGTTAGCTGTATGGTTTAAATTGGTCTAACAAATGTTATTTCATTGGAGATGTTGAACAATACTGGGGTGACTGATTGAGCACCTTCTTAAGGGTGCTACTGATTCCTAGCAGCTCTTCTGCTGGTGTTCTGACACCCACCAGACAACCTGGCCAGCACTGCTGTTTCTCAGGTCATCATCATCACCGTCTCTGATACCACTGAGCATCAGTGAAGTACATATTGTGAGGCAGGCATTGTGGCAATAGTTTCAGATATATATGTAAATTAAATGGTTATCTGACCACCGAATATATTGTCCATAAATAATGTTTGGTATAAACTCCATATAAGCAATCTATAATCCAATACAAATTAAACTCATAATAATGTATAAATTTTCCTACTATCCATTTATTTTTCCTAATTCCGTAAAAATTATATCTTTATGTATATCATTATAATGGTTATTTGTACAAAGTAATAAAAAAGACCTCCTTTTTTTCTTATTTTTCTGATGACAGAAACAGTGAAAATAGAGGTTTATTCCCAAACAAAAATAAAAACAAAATGAGAACAATAGCTCAGAAGAAAGTAACCATGAGTATGGCTCAGTTCACTACAATAATTTTAAAAATTTTAGTCATTGGCATAGTGGTAAAGAACTTGGACTCTTGAATAAACTCTTTAAAAGATTTCATTTATTTATTTTTAGAGGGAGGAGAAGGGAGGAAGAGAGGAGGAGAAGCATCAATGTGTGATTGCCTCTCATGCATGCCCCCTACTGGGGACCTGGCCCACAACCCCAACATGTGCACCAACTGGGAATTGAACTGGCAACCCTTTGGTTCACAGGCCCATGTTCAATCCACTGAACTACACCAGCCAGGGTAGAATAAAAATATTCTTGATTAAACATTTGCTTGTGAAGTTTTCAGGGTAAGTTATTTAATTTTACTAAGACCCAACTTTTGCATCTATAAATATGTAACTAACTTCATAGAACTTTTATTCATCAAGCTGAATTAAGATGCTATGTATTTAAAAAAACACTTGTAACTTGGACAAACCACATGCTTAATAAATATAAGTGATTGCTTTATTTGTTTTTACCTTTTTAAAAAATCAGATGCAATATGAGACACCAAAACCATCACTTTATTCAACAAAAGTCAAGTACAGTATAGGAGAGAATATTTATGTGTGTGAGTATAGAAACTTATTATGTAGTAGCTGGTCAACATTTTTGAAAAAAAAATGAGGGACTTCTGCCCACGATGGAGGTGTGAATAGATACAATTTACTTCTTCACACAACCAAAAGGAAGACAGCAACCAATTTAAAAATAAAAAAAAAAACACAACAACAACCAGAACTGCCAGCAAATCAAACTGTATGGAAGTCCAGTTTGTTAAAGAAGAAACATTCATCCAGACTGATAGGACAGGTAGAGAGGATGAGTGGCAAAGCAATGGACTGGGTGGGCAAGGCAGTGGCTAGCAGACTGGATAATCCCACATTTGCTTGCAGATAAGCCAGGAGGAACAACTGGGGAGCAAGACAGACCTCCAAATGCAGTGTTCCAGTGTGGAGAACTAATCCTCAAAACCTCTGGCTGTAAAAACTGTGAGGGTTGTGGCATTAAAGGAAACTCCCAATCTCATGGGAGAGTTCATAGGAGAGACCAATGGAGTTCTAGAATGTACACAAGCCCACCGACCCAGGAATCAGCACCAGAATGGTCAAATTTGCTTCTGTGTAATAGGGGAAGTGACTGAAAGCTAGGGTGAGAGTCCAGCAAGCAGTATTGTTTCCTCTGTGACATCTCCCTCACATACAACACCACAACGCAAGAAGTGGGTTGTCCTACCCTCACAAATACTCAAGGCTCCGTCCCTTACAACATAACAGGTGCACCTAGACAAAGCAATATGGCCCAAATGAAAGAACATATCAAAACTCCAGAAAAAGAACTAAGGGATGAAGAGATAGCCAACCTATAAGATGCAGAGTTCAAAACACTGGTAATCAGGGTGTTCACAGAAATGACTGAGTATGGGTGCAAAATAGAAGAAGAAGTGAAGGCTATGCAAAATGAAGTAAAGAAAAATATACAGGGAACCAACAGTGAAGGGCAGAAAACTGGGACTCAAATCAATGATTTGGAGCAGAAGGAAGAAATAAATATTCAGCGAGAACAGAATGAAGAAATGAGAATTCAAAAAATTAAGGGGAGGCTCAGGAACCCAGATCTGGGACAATTTCAAACATTCCAACTTCTGACTCATAGGGGTCCCAGAAGGAGAAATGAAAGAACAAGAAACTGAAAACTTATTTGAAAAAATAATGAAGGAAAACTTCCACAATCTGGCAAAGGAAATAGATTTCCAGGAAGTCCAGGAAGCTCAAAGAGTCCCAAACAAGTTGGAACCAAGGAAGCACACACCAACACACATCATAATTAAATTATCCAAGATTAAAGACAAGGAAAGAATCTTAAAAACAGCAAGAGAAAAGCAGAGAGTTACCTACAAAGGAGTTCCCATAAGACTACCAGCTGATTTCTCAAAAGAAATCTTGCAGGCAAGAAGGATCCAAAAAGAAGTATTCCAATTCATGAAAGACAAGACTTACATCCAAGATTACTCTCTCCAGCAAAGCTATCATTTAGAATGGAAGGGCAGATAAAGTGCTTCCCAGATAAGCTGAAGTTAATGGAATTCATCATTGCCAAGCCCTTATTATATAAAATGTTGAAGGGACTTATCTAAGAAAAAGATCAAAACTATGAACGGTAAAATGACAACAAACTCACAACTACCAACAACTGAAACTAAAAAAACAAAAACAAACTATCAAACAACTAGAAGAAGAATAGAATCTCATAAATAGAGATCACATGGAGGGCTATCAGCAGGGAGGAGACAGGGGAGAATGGGGGGAATAGTACAGGGAATAAGAAGCATAAATCATAAGTACAAAATAGACAGGAGGAGGTTAAGAATAGTATAGGAAATGGAGAGACCAAATAACTTACGTATATGTATGACCCATGGACATGAACTAAGGGGAGAGAATGCTGGTGGGATGGTGTTGCAGTGTGGAGGGGCATAAAGGGGACAAAAAATGGGACAACTGTAATTGCATAATTAATAAAATATACTTAAGGAAAAAAATTTGTTGAAAAAATTGGACAAGGTCTAAATCAATATCCTAGGCAATGTCTGACATAGAACAGGTATTAATTAAAAAATAATATATAAAGAAAATTATCTTTCAGGAAATTATTACTTTTGCATTATTAGGTTGATAATATCAGCCTTCAAATTCTTGGTGATAAATGATGTAATTAATATTCTGATTTTATGTTTCTCAGATGTATGATACGAGTTTTAAAAAGGAAAATGAAATAAAAACACTTTAAAAATAGTGGTAGTTGCATAGCATTAATATTTTCAGTGAAATGCTCTTAGATTTTCTCTAGTGCTATGACATAACATACTCATTTATCTATAAATGTACATCATGAAATTTGTCTATGTTACTATTTGGATTATAAGTAAAAATATGTGCTTCTTATAACTCTCAAGATATGGTACAGAAATCATTGAGCTTTCCATATCTGAATAATAATTTCTTATCTTCCTAATATTGTAACTGTTGATGGATAGAATAAGAAATGACCCTGTGATAAAAACTTTTGTATCTTTAACAGATCTATAGTCAAATAAATAGACTGTCGTGTTACTCTGTGAACTTATTCAGGACACATCCCTAATGCCTATGAAAATATCTGTTTTTCTAGAGGAGCTGGCAGGTTTTCTTTGCCAGATAATGATCACACTCACCTCCTGTTATCCTTGTAACTGAGGTAATTGGATAGTGCTATGAACTGAGTCACATCCCCCCAAATTCATATGTTTGAAGCCCTAATTGCCAATGTGATTGCATTTGGGCTTTTAGAGAGGTAAAGTTAAAGGAGACCATAATGGGGTAGAGGAGGCAAATCCAGTAAGGCTGGTGTCCTTATAACAAGATGAAACACCAGATCTCTTCTCCCTCTCCCTCTCCCTCCCCCTCTCCCTCCTTCTCCCTCTTCCTCTCTAGCTATCTCTTCTCTCCACAAACATGCAGAAGAAAATCCATATAAAGACAGAGAGAAGGCAGATGTCTGGAAGCCAGCAAGAGAGTTTTCACCAGGAATCAAATTGGCTGTCACCTTGATCTGGGACTTCTAGCCTCCAGAACGGTGAGAAAAATCACAATTTCTGTAGTGTAAGCATACCATGGTATTTTGTTATGGCTGCCTGAGCTAATAATACTGATAGGAAGTGTTATATGAAATTTCAATTTCACCTCCAGTTCTGGAGACTATCATTTCTTCTTTCTAAGTGTTCCCTATCCCATTTTGCATTGATCCTTATATTTATTTTTTATTTATTATTTTTGTAAAAAACAGTTTCTGAACATAGTTCTTTTTTACATTATTTTATTATATTCTTTCCATCACAATTTATCACCTTCACTCTCTTCCACCTCCACCCATCTGCCTCCAACCCCTGCAATGACCATGCTGCTGTATGTGCCCATGAATTCTTTTTGTGTGTATGTTTAAACATCATAAACCAATCAGTTGGGGTGAGCAGGTTTTGTTTGTCTCTGAATCTTCCTTGTCTTATCTGTAGAAATAATAATGTTTCTCATAACACAGGGTATATGTGAGACTTGATAAAATCATAGAAAGTACTTAGTGTCTAGGACATAGTGCATAATATACTGATGCCATTTTAATAATTGCTATTTGGCCAAGGTAATTTAATACCTCAAGTAATCATTTCTACTAACTTCTTTGATTGAATTTACAACATACAGATATGTGGTTGGGGCTCCGTCCAAGCAGCTCAGTTGTTAGAGGTTTGTCCTGATGTATCAAGACCGCCGGTTTGATCCCCATTAAAAATTGATATTTCTCTTTTCCTCTCAAAAAAATCAATCAGTAAAAAAAATTAAAAGAAAAGATATGTTGTTGGACAAGTCTATTCTGTTCTGGAATTTTTGGTTACTCTGTTTGGTAATTTATACACTAAAGCTCCTCTTATGCTATTTTCAAGTTCTTTGACCTTGGACTGTTTGACTTTTTTCCAGTTATTTAAATCTCTAAAATAGCAATAATAATAGTACTTGACTCTTTGAATGCATTAGATGAATTTATATATTTGACATATTTTAAACAGTGCCTAACACAAAACAAACATTAAGAAACATTAGTTTCTCTTTGCAAATAAAAGTCCTGATACCTTTTTTATGTACCTGGCTTTAGAAAGCATGCAGTTAATTTACTTCTGACTATAATTCATTAAAATTAGTGAATAACACAGTATATTAAAAAGTGGCAGTTCCTTTTTACAGTAGTTACTGACTAAATGGATTTCATTTATGAACTAGGAGAAAAATAATTTTATTCTAATGCATATCTGTGATACTGCCAACTAGTAATGGTTGGTAGTGAGTTATGCCAGAATAATGGAAAATGCCCAGCAAGAGCCTTGGTCATTGCCAAACTTTGAGGGAAAATATTTCAAGTTCTTTTTCTCTGTGCAAATGTTCAGTATAAGGGTATTTGCCATGTCTAACTCCAGTTGAGACTGTGTTTGTGTGCATTTCCTGTTTGATTTATGTTAGATCTCCTTGATTATGTTAAATGAATACCAGTCATTTCTCTGCCCTTAATGTTACTTACTGAAAAGTCATAGTGAATTGTATTTACTAAAGCTTGTGCGTAATTTGAAATTACTTAGTGGTTTTATTGTTGTTGTTGCTATTGTTGCTTAGGCCAATGAAGGAATAGGCACTGCCTTGCAAAACGACATAAACATAGTCAAATAGATCTTATTTTCTGTCCTGAGGTGGGGATGTTGGGAGTTAGGCAAAGACAGGAAGAAGGAAAGTTTAACTAAATAGTGAGAGGAAGCCAATTGGCAGAAAACAACTCTAGTTTAGAAGTAAAACAAAGTAATTTGATATTGATGTTTGTTTGGGGGGGAAGTTCCCAATGAGGCATTGATTTTTCGTTAATAGTCAACTATGACAGGTCTCCTTTTACATGAGTTTAGGAGAAAATCACTAAGTTTAACCTCTATTTTAAAATGTTGACATTTAAAAAAACAGTTTTAATTCCTTTTTTTATTTTGAAAGGTTATTATAAACATAGAGCAATCACCACCACTGCATCATGATAACCATAGCCACCACTGGGGTATTTACTCTCTTATGAAAAGATAAAATGTTAAATTTACAGGTCAGTAGGAAGGAAGCCACTCTCTTACGAGAATTTCATTTAGCAGAGATAACTGTTTTTAGGTGAAGTGGTCAGATATCTTCAGAATGTATCTGAGAGACAAAGGGAAGAAATCATTGCCCACGAATATTTTCAAATTTTGAATGATCCTCAAAACTGAAGGGTGGTAGAAATTATATTCTTTTGAATTGGAAGGTCAAGAAAACTACAAGTGGTTAGTTATTTTAAAACTGGTACTTTTCTCACAGTCCATTCTTTCTAAGAGAAAATCTCAAGCATTCTCCAAAAATGATAACAGTACTGTAAAGTTTGGTATTATATTTGTTTTGTTTGTGATTGTTATATAAAGTAAATGTTTCAGCTTTTCAAAAAAAAAAATTGTAAATTCACCAGTGGTGGTGGTGGCTCAGCATTTAGCACATACAGTATACACAAAAATCCATTTAGAATTATACTGTTAGTCAAATTTAGTAAATGAAGAAAATGAAGTCTGGATACTGAGCAACCACTGAATTGACATATGTCTTTAAATATATTGATTGTATCTATTCTAGATTATTATTATCCTTGAGTAGAAAGAACTTCATAATAACCACAAGGGAATCTGTTATTAAATTCACCACTTGGATAATTGACTGAAAATTTCTAATGGTTTTACTGTTTTATTCCAAATGCAGAAGTAATAATTATGAAATACATGAAGTTTCAAAAAATAAAGAATATAAAAATTATTAATAATTTCATCTACTACCAATGGTTACTTAACATTTTTGTGGTTTTATTCTACCATAGAAAGTGTAGTTTTACAAGTATAGAAGATGTTGAAAAATTTGAAATAATATTATACGGCTTATATACTCTGCTTTGATTTTTGACTCAATTATACATTGTACGTACAGGCTCATGTGTTTATTTCCCCCAAATACTCTGTAACAAGCTATAATAATTGATGTTATGCACATTATTATTTTATTTAACTATACATATATTGTTAAATATTTATGTTTAAATAGTCACTATTACGAATAATGTTTGATAAGAATTCTTACATATAGCTCTTGACTACTTTCTTACAGATTTCTGTGAGTAAAAATGGCTGCCAATACATTGAGCTGAAAATACTTTTAAGGACTTTCATATATACCTTAATATTCAAATGTAGCTCAGGGTACATAATCTTAGATATGGGTTTTAACTGAATCAGAGCTACATGGGACTATATAGCATAGACCCATTGGAAACTCTTCCTTGGTATTCTTCTTTTAAAATTTTATTTTATTATTATTTTTTAAGATTTTACTTATTTATTTTCAGTGAGGGGAAAGGAGGGAGAGAGGGAGGGTGAGAAACATCAATGTGTGGTTGCCTGTCATGCATGCCCTACTGAGAACCTGGCCTGTAACCCAGGCATGTGCCCTAGACTAGGAATTGAACCAGCAACCCTTTGATGCACAGGCTGGTGCTCAATCCAGTGAGCCACAACAGCCAGAGCCCTTCCTTGATATTCTGGGTTAGCAACTCATCTCCCATTCCGCATGCCTCAGCTCATAGCCTCCCAACTTCTATTTAGATAATCATTGCTCAATCCTCCTAGGCTGTGCTTCAAAATGTTAAAGAATGATCACTGACCCTAATCACTTGCTAATCCATATCCTTTGTTTCCTTCCCCATTTCCTGGAAGATGTCTGAGTTGATCATTAGCTTAATTTGCGAAGATTTATAGATTTGTACAGTTTTTGGTTCCTTTGCACTACATACTTTTACAGTTTTATCATTCAATACAGAAGAATACAAAGTAAAAAATCAAAACGAACAGCCAACTTGAAGTAAACATCGCAAATTTGAGATCACATGCAGCTCAGGATAGATGAATGCAGAGCACTTGTGCATAATAGTGTTTGTGATGTTCTAATACTCGTTAGACCTGTATACAGCAGTGTCTGCCGCACTGTCATTGGCTCAGACCATAAGGTTTCACCTACAGTATGAAAATAAATATATAATAATATGCTAAGTAATATATTTACACCCATCTAAAATTATATCTAGCTATTTATCTTTTTTTCTCCCCTTCCTGAGGAATATGCTTCAGAAACAAATAAGTTCACAGATTCACAAGGTAAGGTCTAATACTAAAGAAAGGATGTCTTCTTTGCCAAAATTCCTTGCAGAAAGCTCTTACCTTCAACCTGCTGATAATATGTGAGCACCTGCCACATTGAACTCTTGTAAGAATTATATAGTCCAGTTTGCTTTGTTCTGTTTGTTTGCTTTCATTTGAAAGGCAAAAAACAAAAAGAAAATGAAATTCAAAAACATTTTTCTGGTGATTTTTGGTGGAGGTTAAATATGTTTCATGTTTACTAGCTATCAACATCTCTTTATCTATGATTGGTGTATTTGTGGCTTTGTTCATTGTCTGCTTGTGTTGCAATTAATATTTTATTAATGTATATGGTATTAGGTTTATAAAAATTAAGGATGTTTACCCAATGTATTATATATCTTTAAGTCTTATTTTTT
Source organism: Anoura caudifer (assembly GCA_004027475.1). Classification (NCBI taxonomy): domain Eukaryota; kingdom Metazoa; phylum Chordata; class Mammalia; order Chiroptera; family Phyllostomidae; genus Anoura; species Anoura caudifer. The sequence goes on from PVKU01009261.1 coordinate 50,158, forward strand.
AATTTTTATATATAATGTAAAAATAAATGTCAATTATATTGTAGTTAAATTTGTAAAATTTTAATATCATACTTTATAAAGGCCTTCCATAAACTAGAGTATAAATATAGAATCACATAAGCTTATTTTGGCACTTTTCCTGTTTTTAAGATGCAAAGTCTGGCTTTTTTCTCTCCAAAAGGTCAAGACTTTCTTGACATATGATAACTAATCTGATACTAGCTTTATTTTCAACATGTACATTAAAAAATAGTAATTCTTGAAGATAATCAAGAAATTATACATTGAGTACTTGTAATGAAGACTATGAATTTAATCACCATCTCTCATGAAGTTTGAAAATAAAAGGTGTGGATAGCTTTCTTAATTAAAAAAAAATTAAAAAATTCCTAAATTTTAATTGTGATAACCCATTTGAACTCACTAATTTCATAGACTCCTTTGCATTTGTTCTAAGATTTCTTTTAGAAACTCAACTCTTCAAAATCAATGCCAATTTTGCATTTCCCCCATGATAGAATATCTCTAATGTTATTAAATTCTTTGATTATTAAATTTAGGTGTAAGCTCTGGCATGGAAGCTTTGGGCTAGCAGCATAGAAGACTCCAGTGAAGCTACCTCTATGTAGACCCTATAATAAGAAACATTGAATTATGTAAAGAAATGGATTTAGCAACATTTAGAAATAGAAAAATAATATTCAGAAGGACATTTGCCAATTGCAAGTTAAAATTGATTTATCATATTTCCTTTATATCAAGGAAATGTAAGTTTTCAGGTAAGATCTTCTGACATTATGTATTAATGGAAATTCTGTGCTCAGTGAATTATATAAATGAATATAATATAATTCTTCTTCCATGCTTCTTATTTAGCACACTTTCCAGTCAATTAGAAGTGTCTGAAGTTTGTTTTATTACTTAAAAATAGCAATGATTTTTTAAGAATGTAATGGTCCTTAAAATTAAAATTATGGATTATTATCTTCACTCTATGTGTAATATGTATGCATATGTTTTGTGCATGTACACATGTGTACACATACATATACATATACATATACAAATCTTCTACGTGCTAAGTTCTTAGGTCTGAAGGAAAAAAATGTAGAATGAATAGTTCTTTATGATATACATTTAAATGGATGCAGATTAAAAGAATTATTCCTACATTTTGAATTTAGTGTCATGAAGAACAGTGATACCAATGAAAGAAAGCAGGCAATCCCTTCCAGAAGAAGGAATTAGAAAATAATTGTCTACCAGTAGTGTAGTTGCCTTCAAAGTCATTTGATACATTATTTTTTCCAACTTTCCTGTTGCTTTTTGGATGGGGACTTATCTAGTGGTTACGGATATGCTTTGAAGAGAAACACTAAACCAGACAACTTTTCTAGTTTATTTTATCACTTTGGGAAAGCACTTCAAGGGTGCCAGGTTTATATGATGATATTGGTCCAAAACACTCTTCATCTCCTGTTCCCATATGGCATTTGAACTAAAGTCTCTATGACCCTGAGAAAGGTAGACCTCCAAGGGCTGACTCAGTGACAACGATTACTCTCTCTTTTGTAGTTTCCTCTACTTTGGAGACCCTGACACTTGGCTTCCTGAAAGCTCATCTATGCTTTTGAAGATGTTTGTTATGTTTTACCCAGCTTTTCTAAATTTTTATTTTATTTTATTTATTTTATTTTCTGTCTTCTTTTTGATTTTTGTATCAGAAAGATGTATAGGTTACCTTTTTGCTATATTGCTCAAATATATGGCCTTTCAGAAATATTTCTTCAGCCATCCATTTGAATATATGGACTACTGGTTTGGTCATGTAATTTCCATAAAAACTGAACCTCTAATATATTTATTTACTTTAAATGTATGTGGATTTGACTGTTAGCATCAGGAAATAATGCCTGCAATCCAGTTTCTTGCAAGAAAATATAATGTTGAGTTACTTCTGCCTGCTTGGAAGAAACAACATTCAAGGATGAATGCATGAAAAGCAATCCGATGTGCTCAAAATTGGAACATTTAACCACACAGTTCAAGTCAGACCATCAGGGAATACAAATTTGAAACTCATTGTTTAAGCTTTTACTACATTTGATTTTGATATTATACTCTTCAATTGCATTGATGTACACTATAAACATAACTTCATGAATTATTTTTTTAAATTATAGACAGGATGTTGAGGTTATTTTCCACAAGATCATTCATTATGCCATTTGTCCATATTTAAGAGAAATGCTTTTCAGAATCCTCTGGCAGGAAAATCTTTTTTTTTTAAATCTTCATCTGGGGATATGTTTATTGATTTTAGAGAGGGAGGAAGGAGTAAAGAGAGACAAAGAGGGAAGGACCCAGAAAGAGAGAGGGAGGGAGAGAGGGAGACAGGGGTGGGTGAAGAGAGAAAGACAGAGAGACATCAACTGTTTGCCTTAAAGGTGCACGCCGACTAGGGTTTGAACCAGCAAACTAGACTAGAAATCAAACCTGCAACTTTTTGCTGTTGGGTGGCTCCAACCAAGTGAGCCATCCAGCCAGGGCAATTTGCCAGGAATATCTTCACTTTTATTGAGCAATTGATTTGATGTTGTTCACTGACACTATGAAATCTGATAAGCAATCATATTATCCTTATTCTTTGCCCATAGAAAATCCAACTTATTTAATTTTTTGGCCTTATAAAAACATTTATGCAGTATAAAATTATCTCTCATATTATAAATGCATATTTTACTTATTAACGTTAATATTTTTAAATAGTTTATACTTATAAGTAACTTCACTGCATAAAGGAGTAATTATAAATAAATTAATATGGTGCCACCATATAATATCACCAATTTGAGTTTGTTGGGGAATTATACTTTAAAAAACAATTTTGTCTCAACACAGAATTCTCTCCACAAAGGTAGTATAGAAAAGAACAGCAGCATACTTCTATTTTTGAATAAGCCTTAAACCAGAATCTCATGTGTGTCACAAGCAATCCAATAAGAAACTGTAAAACAGAAAGACTCTAAAGACACTCTCTGTGTAACCAAGCAAATACAAACCATTACATACCTGTTTCCTAGATAAACCATAACTAGTCCTCATGGAAGAAGACTTGACAGTACCATTTGTCACTCATAGTTCTTCCTAACTTTACATGGTAACTGGAGTGACACCTGTGTTAGCTAATTGGTTTTATCCAGAGGAAAAACAATCTTGTCATATGTTCACGATAGGGGATAGTTTTGCAACTTGGAGCAAGAAGCCCACCAAAGTTAGGCTTCCACCCTCCCACAGAAACTGAGACAGGGATACTATGTCCTTCAATTTTTATATTTCAAACAGATGGCTCCAAGGTCCTTGAGAAAGGCATTCCTGGGGCATAAACATATAGATGGCCTACCTAATATTCCAAAGTACATGCCTTTTAACAAGAGGAAAAAGCACTTATGAGTTGCCTTAGCTAAATGCTCCAAGGAAAGGAGGGGAAGAAAATATCCTCCTTTGTTAGCAATATGGAGAATTAAGCCTCTAATTTTTAAGACCTTGACCTTACAATTTCTTAACAAAAAATCAAATACATAAATAGAAATTTTAAAATATATATATATTTCAGTTGATATCACAAAATGATAAATTGCAGATGATTTCACTATAATACAACTTTAGAAAAATAATTTTCATATATTAAATTGTCTGGAACAGTAGACACATTTTTTACTGACACATAACATAATCAGTTGAATAATTCCCATGCTAATCCAAAAATATCTAATCTACAGCTTGAATGAATTATATTAATACCTAAATTCTAATGGTAGAGACAAATGCTATAGTGACCAGGTGATAAGGAAAGAATGTCTCTTTTTTTTCCCTGGGCATGGGACTGAACCTGAAATTGTGACAAATAGAAGTTTATCATGGTGTACCACTGCTTCTCTTCTGTGTTTCTCTATCACTTTGTCAAAGAGTAAACTGAAGAATATTAAGAGTTTAAGGATTTGAGTCAAAACTGATTCAAATTGGTCAGAGTCAAACCCAAATGGTGAGAAGTAGTGTTGAAGAGAGCAGGGGGAATGTTTTATAGAGAAAAGACAAAAGTAAAGTAAGGAAATCATTGATTGGTGAGAGCTGAGAAACTAGATGACTATGATTGGGGTATTTACAGGCTTAGATTTAGGTTTGCTTATGTAGGTTCCATGGCCTCCTTGTTTAATTAGTCTAACTTCTTTTCACACATGATTTCGGTACCCTGTATCTTGTAGTTGCCTAGATGAAATTGAATTTGTACCCTACTATCCTTTTCTTATTCAATGTACCAGATATCTAATTTAACCTGATATACTTCTTTATGTTGATATACTTCTTCCTACTTTTTTTCTGTGTATTTTTCTAACAGTGCAACCTGATTGGGCAAATTCTGATATATATATATATATATATGTGGGAATGGCTGAAGAACATCTTGCCATATTTTTATTTTCAACTGAAAGATTTGTTATACCAAATGAACCCTCATGCTTTAAGAAAGGTAGCAGCATATAAAGGGATGCAGGTAACTCAAGCTGAGTGTCAGAAGGTATTTCTGGATACAATGGTGTTACTAAGTACACATTCTAGCTCAATTTGATTTTTTGTTTTGGGGGTAAATCTGTCTAAATTATTCTTGATTTTTTTTGTTTGTTTGTTTTTGTTTACAGGCATGTGTCACTTCCCTTCCTATTTCCCTTAACACAGAGATTTGCTCAAGGTTTTGTTTTTAGTGTTATTGTTACTCTAATGGAGTGACAGTGAGGCTCCCACAGTTAGAGGGAAGGTTGGGGCAGAAGTGGGTGATCCTATGAGGGCATTCTTGTAAGCAAATGACGGATCACATACATGACCAAGAAAACAAGAAAGGGAGTTTTTCTATCAGAAAAAGAATTACAGGGAGGGTTTTGGTGTTTTGTTTGTTTTTAGAAAACTTAAATAGAGTTTGTCTTCTGTCAAAATTAATTTTATTGATGAAGAGAAAATTACCCTTCAATTCCACTTTACAGTGGAAAAAAATGGTAACTGCTTTTCTTTGTAATTGTCTTTGTTACTCATGTTGCAATTAGTGTAGCCTAATCCACCTTTCCTTATTAAGAGTGGATATATTACAAAGCAGAAAGAGTGCTCATCTGTCAAAAATATTATGTATGAAATTAACTGTCTAAATCTAAATTCTCTTTTGTTTTAATAAAAAAGTTTAGATTTCCTTTCATTTCAAAGAACGGGAAGGATGCTGCTGAGCTTTTTGAAGGTTTATCAGGCGGCAAGACTTCATTTCCTTGACAATTAAAAATATTGTTATGGTGGATGGAGAAACATGCTAATAAGGTTCTTCTTCCCTTGAGGCAAGAAAATGGAAAAATTAGTGCAGGCTAATGAAGAATAAGATTTTCACCTTATCCTTTCCAATACAATTTTTGGTACATGTTAGATTCCACATAATGAAATCTGACTTATAACGTATTTTCTTTCACTGGTTCAAATTTATAGTGTTTTATTATATAAAGGTTTAATTGATATCCATATATTTTACCTTCTTCATGTGCATGAGAATTATTTGCCCATTTGGGTATGCAAAATATGCACTGCAATATGTATTTTCTACTTCTTACCTCATTTGAAACTCTTTCTTAGGGACTTTTTAAAAAGATAGACTTGAGAATAAATATCAAAAGAAGGACACTTTTTATACATGTGCACTATTCTGTGCCTTTACAAAACACATTTTAATCAGAAATTAAAGATTATGTTTTAAAATTCATGGTGACTTTTTACTTCTGAGATGGTTCTTACAAAATTTAGTAAAAATAGTTCTATGAGAACATTTTTATAATCATTGATGATAATAACAATAACAGCACTTTATTAAGATATTCTGATGAGACAATTATCTCATCACTAGGGCTTTTCTGTAGATTCTTAAAGGCAACCTGTCAATTAGATGTCATCTGTATCCATAGTTGAAAACACTGAGACTTAGGAAGATTTAGTCACTCATGCAAGTTTACACCACTAGAGAGAAGCAAAGTCTGGATTTGAAGACATATTGCTTTAACTTCAAGATCATATGTTGTACTGTCCCAGGATGAGAGCAACCAACATACACCTGGAATATTTTTCTTCCAGAGAATAAATATTATCTAAAAGGCTGAAATAGGAAGAACAGGGATAGCAGTGGACTAGCTGGGAAACTAGGGAGGAGGGTTCCAATTTTATAGACCATACAGTCAGGGTATATACAACAAATTTACATTATTTTATTGCTTACTTAAAGAAAAAGACAGACCATTTTAATGGACCAACATTTATTTATCTATCCTCCATTCATTAGGACTGAGTAGTCTATCCAAAGGACTGCAACCCAGGAGACTGGAGAGACAAAGGGCCACACTTGGGCCCTGTTGCCAAGGCTCTCAATGTCTATGGAAGAGGGGTGATCTCAGCATGCCAGCTACACTGAGCTCCAGCGTGCACGTTCACGTGATCTCCAGGTTTGGGTGTGAGCACAGAAGTACAAGTCAACACAGAAGGTTCTATGTTTTGAACTGCTTAGCAAATGCCTAACCTGCACAAATGGATAGCTTCCTTTTAAGGCTAAATAATAAGAAATAAATAAATAAAAATTAAAGGAAGAAACATAGAGCTTCTAAAAAATTCTTAAGTAGGAGGAGGAGGAGGAAGCTATAAGACTATAAGCTAATATTAAAGTAAATTTTGAAGAATGTAAGTCATAAAAGAATTCACAGTGGAAATGACAGGTATATTTGATATTATGAAAATTTTAAAATCATGTAAATAAAACAGCAAACACTCACATATAGCTTACTATGTGCCAAACATTGATTTAAAAACTTTATGTCTGCTAGCTCATTTAATTTCCACAACATTATGAGTGAAGCATTGTTATTATCTTCACTTCACCAATGGGAAAATGGAAGCAAAGAGGCATCAAGCAACTTATCCAAGGCCAGCAGTTATTAAAGGGTAGAGCTGGGATTCAAGTAGAGGCAGTGTGATTCTGCATAATGACAATGCAAACATTAAAGCAGTAATAATTAAAAATTTTCATTTCAAATTTGGCAAACATTGAAATAATATTTTTAATGTCAAAAAATTCAGCGACAAGAGCATTCTTACACTAGTGAGAATATATGTTAAGTCAGCCTTTCTGGTGAACAATTTGAAAACATATGTCCTACTTCTATCACACTTCTGAATTTTAGGGAGAATCAGATATATGCTAAGAAGATTTATGTACTAGGATTTTCCTTGTGAATTATTTATAATAAATGTGGAAATAAACTAAAAATTCAATACAAGGATATTAAGTAAATTATGATTCATATATTGTTAAAATTGTATAGCTATTAAAATTATTTATAAAAAATTCTCAAAGTGTAATGTTAATAAAACAACCAATAAAAACTTATATTCCTAATATTGACAAAGCCATTAATACATATATGATTTTATATGTATAAAGCCAAAAGAAAATAATACAATTATTTATTATAGAATTTAAATTTCTTTTTTAAGATTTTATTTTTTTATTTTTTAGAGAGAGGGGAAGGGAGGGAGAAAGAGAGGGAAAGAAGCATCAATATGTGGCTGCCTCTCTCACACCCCCTACTGGAACCTGGCCCTCAGCCCAGCATGTGCCCTGACTGGGAATTGAACCAGTGACCCTTTGGTTCACAGACCAGCACTTAGTCCACTGAGCCACACCAGCCAGGGTGAATTTAAATTTCTTTTGAAAATATTCTCCACTTGTTTACTTTTCCAACCATAGGCAAGAGTCACCTATCAGAAAGTTAAATGTAGTTTTCAAATAGAAGTATGTGGAAATATTGACTTTAAATATTAATTTTATAGCATGACTTGGATTGCTTTTAATATTGTCTGGTGGGAAATACAATTTAATTTTATAAATAACAGTTAAGTTAAAAGCAAATCAGTTTAATAATTTCACCAGGCCATTAAAAATATTACTTTTACCTATAATGTGCAAACCACTGTGCTAGGTGAAATAAGTTTTTTTTTATTAGTGTTACAAAAGGATCTTTCATCTTAACAGTGCCCAAACCATAGCAAAGCTCAATAAAAAATTGAGGAGGGGTGGGTGAAGGGGAGGTGTTCAGTGAAGGAAGGAAAGGAAGTAGGGGAGAGGCAGAGAGGAAGGGAGAGAAAAGGAAGGGGAAGGAAAGAAGGGATAACCTTGTATGGAGTTTAAGATATAAACAGCAATATTTCGGTAGAAGGCAATATATGCTAAAATTAAAATATAGACAGAAATGTAAATGTTAATTACAGTTTAGGGTCAGGTGATTTTTATGGACTGACTTATGAAAAATGCGTTTAATTTCACCAAGTACAGATGGGAAGTGGATTGTTGTAAGCATGCACATTGGACATCATGATATATTTGAAATATTGAATGGTTTGACATATCTTCCTGGGATTTTGACTTCTACATTTATTCACATCCTCTTGTCTCAGGAAAAAAAAGTTGAGATTATATTTCTTTCCCTACAGAAGTATATATTCAATGGTTTGCTATTATGCTTTTAATAGCATTAAGAACTTTTTCCTCTAGACAATAAAAATCTGCATGATTCAGTCCTTGTCAACATGTCCTCTCTATTTATAGTTCCTCGCTTACTCTGTACTCTGACCACACTGGCCCTCTTTCAATTTCTCAAATTTAAAAGCTTTGTATATTTTCTTTCTTTCACTGTAATACTCTACTCCATGCTCTTTGTTTGGTTGTCTCTAGGTTTGTTTAACTTGTATTGTTCAACTTAATATTTACCCTCTTAGTAAGCCCATCCTGACCACCATTTGTTATCAATGCAAGTAGCTGCTCACTTATTTATTGGTTAATTAGCTGATAGATTCATCCAGTTCTGTTTCTCCCACTAGACAATGATATCCATAAGGTCAGGCAACATTTCTGTCCGATTCAACATTTAGTCAATTGGCATCACAGAGTAGGGGTTCAGAGGTTATTTGAATATTTAAACCATTGCATTTAATGAATAATGACTCAGAGACAAGAGAAGTTTTAGACATTTGCGGAAAGAAGTGTTCTAACTATTTGAGATACAAAATAACACTGGGAATTAAAATGAAAGAGCCTTCAGTGATACCACTGAGATAATATCCAGAGGGCTCAGCAATGATATCCTGAAAAAGAAGAGACAGTATTAAATTCATTTACAGTCTCATGTAAAAGACAGTGACTCTGCTTGTAATAAAGACAGAGATTAAAGGAGGAGTATATTTAACTTCTAAAGATGATGGGTGCTTTTTCTTTTTATGTCAAAATTGAGATTGTGGCAGGAAATCCTATTAGAGGTATCCACAAGTGTTTGGAATTAGGAGGCAGTTGCTCAGGAAGGTGATTAAATTAGAAAACAGTTTGATGTTAAGCCTGAACAGTGAAATGCCTCTAATGGTAATTACTGTAGTTTAATGTGACTTTATTAGCATTCAAGAACAGTACCCATTGGGTTATGTAATACTATAGGCTTAAAATACTTCTGATTCAGTCAACTCAGACTCTGTAAATTATATATGTTAATGTGCATATATTTAAAAACATCTCTCTTTAAGGGTTGTTCTCTCTCTCTCTCTCTCTCTCTCTCTCTCTCTCTCTCTCTCTCTCTCTCTCTTTGCTTTGGCAGATGTTTGAGGAAACTGAAATGTTTATGTTTGTGATTCCTCAAAATTTGGACTTCAGTTAGAGGATTTGGTTTAATGCCACACATATCATCTTTCTTATTCCTACACCAGTTTACAGATAAATGAGTTACTGTTCAAAACTGTTTGAAAGCTGAAAGCAGCACTTGCCAAATAGATATGTAAAGACAAAAGGCTAAAGATGCTAAGTTATGTGTTAGTGATGAGGAAAAGGCTTAAATTAATAGCAAAATTAGTCTACTGTGATTGGTATTAGGGAATAATTAAAGTCAACAAACTCAGCATGCTTCAGAGTGTGGTAAGCATCTGAGAGTTAGGTCTGCGGTGATTGCTGGGTTCAGGAAGAAATTTCTATGCATTTTGAATGTACTTACAACTCAACAAAGTCTATTTTCTGGTGTAGTGCAGTTTTGCATCTTGCTGAAAAAGACTTTAGGATGGAGGGGACCATAAAGAGCAGTTTAAGAAGGAAATTGCCACACAAAAAGCAGGAACAAAGGAAGATTTGGCACTCGTTGAAGACCACCTCTCTCTGGGTAATCTATTTTGCTCAAGTTGTGTCAGAAATAGATCCGCCACATGCAATTGGTAGATATAGAGCTGTGAGTGCTTTATGTGTGGTTTTCCTGACATTAAGGAAATGTTTGTGGAGCCTGGTGCTGTAGGGCATCTGCTCACATTTATTAACAACACGTAACTAGTTTGGATTTGGGAGAAATACATTTTTCTCCTTCCTTATTAATTCTGGTCCAGTAGAATTGTTTTGTTTAGGTTTGGTGCATGCTGACAGGCACGAGCAGGCCAAGTGGTGCATTTATCCCCTGACTAATTGTCTTTATATCCAAAACTCAGTTAAGTAAATGTACTCTGTTTGCCCTTTCTTATTACTGTGAAGTCCTTTCTGCTTCGAGTCTGTTAAAATATTTTTCTCTTAATGGTTCTTCTCTCCTGTAACCAGAATCTCTCTCTTATGTACCTGATACTTTAATTTTTTCTTCTGAACTCACAACTGTAAGGGTTGGAACCCAGCTGAACTGCACGGAAGGCAATGCTTCCTTCGCCCTTTTTCCATGTTACACCTGCCAATGATTCTGCAGGTGACACAAAGGCATTCCACAAGCTGTTTAAATTCAACTCTAAGAAAAGATTTAGATATAATTTTTCTTTTGCTTTACTATTATTTGCTTCTTTTTGCTGTATACTTAGATCTTTATTACCTTACTTTTCTTAAAGTTTAAGCCTATTGTATTTTCTTACTTTTCTTGGAGAGCACAACCTTTGGAAATCTGCATACACATTTTCATTCATTATGCTCTTAACACAAACTGTCCAAGCATTCAAATCTGGGCAAATTTCATCCTGGCTAATCCATGACATGGGGAAAACAAACAAACAAAAGTATTCTTATTGTGTTTGATGGTTGGTTTACACTTAGAATACAAGACAAATAGACATCTTTTGGATAATTTGATCTAATTCAATTAAGAGGGCTTTCAACACTTGTTTAGCCCACAGTTTTTTCTCTCACTGAAAACATACTAAGATGCAGAAATGAAAGCTTAGAAGTCTTGTGACTTCCAAACTTGCTGTTTGAAGAAATCTGGAGCTCGGGTTTTACACCTTCTCCTGAGGCTAATAGCCCAAATGGGTTTAATATTGTTATAACATTATAATAAATGTTCTGTTATCTTCATTTTTCATTTCAAGTTCTTTCCATAACTGTTCCGTTTTCTTGCCAGTTTACTGTCACATTATTTTTCCACAGTTAACTTCCTGGACAAATAAATGTCCTGGATTTATGCAATTGTGCTTTGGAGCAAGACTGGCCATTTTGGCTATGGCTGCACTTTCTCCTCATCCTGTGAGAAATGGTATATCCTTTGGCAGGGGTTTATGATGCTTTTTGTGATTCATCGCTCTGACTCAGGATGGTCTCCCTAGCCCTGATGGTTTTCTGATGACTTAGGATGTTGAAATAGAGAAAGAAACAGATAACTAAGAAACAAATGACAAATTATAGAGCTCTGTACAAAACCCTTCTGATTATGGCACTTTCATATTATCGTTCGATTAAGAATATTTTGCTAATGGAAAGATCTTTTAGATGTGGTCACATTTGGAAAATGCTTTCCGTGTTTTGGGAAATCTTTGGCACTATCGTTATTTAAAGAAAAATTAACCAGGCCATGCATGGATTTAGGAGATAGAGTTTATTCCATTTACATGGTCTAAAGATAAAACATCTGCAAGATCATTTTCTAGTTTTCTTGAACACCATTACTTGAGACCCTGCCAAGCTTTAATGTAAGTTTCCTTTAAGACAGGGGAATCTTAGCCCTACCTCCGAAAGACATAAATTAGACTACATCACTTTTAATCAAGAAATATTTTCCTATTCAAATCCATTACCCATTATCATGGATTTGTTTTGATTTTTATCTAATGGAGAAAAGACAGTCTACCCATGAAACTAGACAGATTTCAAAACATTGCAAAGTGGTTCCTCATCGTTAATGTGGACCTGGGAACGGGTGTGTTGTTGGAGTCCGGATGATGACGGTTTGCGCTGTAGGAAAAGATTAATTGCACCAGAACTCGCCAGCATGGTGCTTGCTGTGAGTTTTCTGTATTAAGGGAAAAACTGCTTGTTTTCTCTTTTGCATTACTCTTTGCTCCTTGATTTAGTTGGCGGAATAATGAAAACAGGATTTTAAATAGCTGATGTTACTACCATTTTTTACTCATGATTCAGGTCTGCCAAAACACACTATTTTTCTTGAAAGGAGTAAGACAATTTCTATTCCCCAGGAGTTTAAAGAACGTGTCTTCTTACTTTCACTTATGAACTAGAGCTCTGATAATTTAAGGAGCCTATGAAACAGAAGAAAAAAGAAGGTGAGCCATATGCTGAACGGATAGATACATTATAGACTTCAATAGGTATAACCAAATAGATTTGAATATCTAGGAGAGTTCCCATAGAAATCAGTTGTTTCTGTGCTACACTGAAAATAATGTAGCTACAAAGGGGTTAAGAGAAGCAGATGATCACTGGAAAGAAATGTGGAATGTTCAGTTGCATTCAGTAAAGTCATGGGAGATGCTCTTTAAAACACTCTGGTTACTGGCTGCACTCACGTCTAAAACAAACGCTGGTCCATTTAGCCACATATTTGCATGTGTGATGGATTTGGTGAGCAGAACAGCATTCCATCTGTATAAACCGAACAGCTTGACAAAACACTGCACACTTGTCACTAACCGCCCTTCAGAATTGTAATCAGGAGGGAAGGTTGTAAAATCAACATGACTTTAGATGTCTTCCCAGAGAGAAGATGACTGTGACATTATAATAAAGTGTCATCTTCCAACATACAGAAAAACCAGTGTATTTACTGTGCACCAAATATTTTTTTTAGAATCAACTAAATGACAGTGTCATGCCTGTACTTCTGCATGCATAATTCAAGTAATTTTTCACTGTATATCATTCTAGGCAGCCTGAGGAGGGTTTTCCCTCAGGGAGCACTGATCTCACTATGACCTAGATCATAAATTACCTATCAAAGGTGATCCTAGATATTTTTTAAATTTATTTTAATTGTTGTTCTTGTACAGTTTTCTGTCTTTTACTCCCATCCCAGTCCACCACCCGAGCCCTCCCACCACCCTCGAATTTCCACCCCCCTAGTTTTTATACATGTCTCTTTTATACTTGTAGCTCTAAACCCTTCCCTTTTTCCCCTGGAATTCCCTCCCGTCTCCCCTCTGGTGACTGTCAGTCTGTTCTCAATTTCAGTATCTTTGGTTATATTTTGCTTGTCTGTTTCTTTTTTT
>PVKU01009262.1:0-63713 GCA_004027475.1 Anoura caudifer
AAGAACCCCTTTCCTTGCCTTCTCCAGCTACTAGATACTACCCACATTCTTTGGTTCATGTTCTCTTCCTTGACCTTCAAAGCTAGAAATATCAGGCTGAGTTTCTTATAGCACATCACACTGACACTGCCTCTCCTGCCTCCCCTCTTACTTAGAAGAACCTGGTGAATACTTTGAGCTTGCAAAGATAACCCAGGATAAACTCTTCATCTCACAGTCAGTAATCAATCACATTTGCAAGTGTTGTTGTTTTTTTTTTTTTTTTGTTTGCTTGTTTACTGTGTAAGGTTACACATTCACAAGTTTTGGAGATCAGAATGTAGACATCTTTCAGAGGCCATTATTTTGTCTGACACAGCCACTCACACCAGAAGTAAAAGCTACAGAAGTAACGTGACATGGCTACATCACATTAAGCAGAGAGATTTGAGATCTTTGTAAATTAGCAACGACAAAAGCTACAATCCACACACTTGCTTAAGAAAAATCATTTTTAGGAAAGTGTGTACTTGTGATACAAGTGTGGGTTTCACTTGCCATATATCAGTGTATTTGCTCAAGCTCCAGTTTACCTTTATTCAATTTGGATAACTCCTATTCCTATTGTATGGTAAGTGTGAAACTGCTGTGTCTCTAAATGTTCCCAGTGAAAGATTTTTTAAAATTACATCCTTATTGTAAAAACATGCTTACTGTTCACACATTGGTGTGGACTAATTAATGTAATTAGTCTTGTGTGCATAACCACTGCCCAAAATGTCCTTGGCAGCTAAAAAGCAAACAGCCATATAATGCCTTGTGGACAAACTTTGCTACATATGTAAGGGCTGGGCAACTGGTGATTTACTGTCTTTGCAAGGTTGTCAGAAAAACTACCAAAACTCTGGCACTTCAGATTTCACATTCTAAAAATGAAAAGAAATTTGAATACACTTTTGCATTAAATGGGTTTTCGCCTATGAATTTGCTTTACGTGTGTCTGAATAAATACTCCTGACCCGGAGCAAAGACTGCGGCGGCTGACGCCAGCGGAAGTTGTCGCAGAGCTTGCTGTATGTCTCCTAACTTTGGCTTAAAAGAAAATCCATGTGAGCTTATCTTTGTTTTTTGTGTTTTATTTATGTGAATTCTTGGAAACGAGGATTTTTCTCTCATGTATTAGAACAGGAGCACCATGAAGTGGGGGTTACAGTTACTATGTAGTCTCACCTGAAAGACTCAAACCACTAAGCCCACAGTTTATGGGAGAGCCCAAAGGAAGTATGATGGACAAAGCCTTAAATATAAATTAACATAAATAATAATTATAAAAATAATAGTTCTTCATATTAAACAAATGATTTAAGTGTTTTATTGTACCAAACTTTAATGAAAAACCTTTTGTGATAAGGGCCCTTAAATCTTTTCCCTTAAAAATAATATCTATTATAACTAATTTAAGGCTCACATAATCATTGTTATGTTTTTGAAGAAGTCAAATCCTTAACAAAGGGTACAATTAATCAAAAAGAACAGAGTATTCCAATATTATGCTAAGCAAAATGTCGGTCAGGAAAAGCTAAGAACCGCATGATTCCGGTCACATGTGGAACCCAAGGCTGAAACTCACGGACACAGACAGCAGTGCGGTGGTTTCCTGAGGGGCGGGGTCAGGGGTGGAAAGGGTAGAGGGGCCAAATACGTGGTGGCGGAGATGATCTGACTTGGGTGGTGGGCACAGAATGCAATATACAGATCATGTATCACAGAAACCTACACGATCTCATTAGCCAATGTCACCCCAATAAATTTAATTTAAAAATTAAAACAATAAATGTAAATAAAAATTTTGGAGTAATTTCTTTCTTTAGCTCTCTCAATGAACATAGAGAATTCTGGTTGTTTTTCAAAATTGTCTACAATTGAATACGTTAAAATAAAAATATTTATTTTTTCCTAATGGAATATCAGAGGAGAATTATTATCAAATATATAAATACCTACCATAAAGAATATATGGTGATAAAAGGATGTGCATGCAACTAAATATGATATTTTGATATTTGGAACAGGTGGACCTTTCAAAAAAAGGTTCCTAATTATTCCTATGCTGTTGAAATTATTTTAATTTTGCATCTCAGCAGATATATTTGTATGCTGGAAACAGGTGTTCATCAAAAGACAGTGATAAAGAGACATTGCAGTCGGGGCTTGGAGCCTAGCCTGCATGGTGTGATGACAGATAAATTAGAAAAATCCTGCTAAACATCTCTACACTTCAGAAGGAGATTACACCTTTTAAAAAAGGCAAAACATGTGGTTCAATTACTTATTGTCTTAGCATGTGGTTATGATGAAAGACAGAGTCTTAAACATCAATAGAGCTAAACTAACATCCCAGATGGGCTTCAGAAGAGGGGACTCCTGCAGCAACCCACCTGCACAAGAAGCAACTGAGAAAAAAAAAAAATAAAAGAAAGGCTTTCCTTCCCCTCCCCTGTTTAATTTGTTTCTTTATATTAAATAGCCATTTAATGAATAACATGAGCTTTGGGGAAAAAATAAGAGCTGAAATCTTTTATTTAAATGTATTTTCTGGGACAGGGAGAACGAGATGAGGCAGGTCTTGCAGCTCTCTGCAGAAGGCTGTGCAGGTCTCATGTGGGTCCTGAGGGTTATAAGAGGAAATCAGCAAGCCCAGCAGAGGAAAGGCAATGTCAATCTGCACAATGCATAGAATTACACAGACAAGATGCTGTGTGACCTTGGGTAAATCACAGAACCTCTCTGGGCCGCATTTTCTATATCTGCACACTATTAAACTATGATTCCATTTGGTCTCATGCTGCTACAGTCTGGATATAACCTTCACTTCAGTCATAATACAAACAAAGTAAATGCCACTAAGGACAACCAACACAAAGAAACTCAGCATGAACCAGCATTTCTACATGAACCATTTCGACATTCGGACATGATTAGAGTACGCCAACAGTTCTTCAGATATTCAATACCATGTTGTAAGGTGACCTAGGATTAGTATTTGGGTATAAGGGCTGAAGGAAGGGAAATAAGGGAGGAAAATTATGATCTATTAATCACATGTTATACTAATTTCGCATTGAATCCAACCAACAACTCTGCAAAGTAGGTATTATTAATCCATTGCATCTGAAACTAAAATGATTGCCAGCACCGACTGAGCCAGAATCATGCTAAGCCCTTCTCTATGCATTAGTTCATTTAACATTTATAGAAATTATAGTAAGTAGATTCCGGAATGTCATTTTTTTCTGTTGTTGTCCTCCCAAATACCAAAATAATCGCTACCTTTGGAGCAAGCCTTAATCACATACTCTGAACTATGTTAAGGGCTTTCCCAAGCTTGATGTCATTTAACCCTCTTGATAACCTTAAGCTAATTGGTATTATTGATTCTGTTTAACAAATGAGGAAACTGAGACTTAGAGGCAGAATAATTTGCTCAAGGTTAAATAGTTAGTAAATGATAAAACCAAGAAGACAGAGTAAAATCTTACAATTTCTGCAGAAAACTGCTGTTAAAGGCTCAAAGAAATTTACTACTGTAAAGTACCAAGGTTAAACAGTAATTAACAGAGGTGGGATTTGAAATCCAGTTTGTTTGTCTGACTCCCAAGTTCTCCTTCCTAAAATATTCTGACCAGTATCAGAACTGAAGATCATCCAGCATTTTCAATTAATATGTGTTTGTCAGCTGCTATATTTAAGTTTGATAAGAGATATAAAGAAATAAAGCACCATTCTTGCCAAACCTATGAGGTTTACTAGCACCTTGGGGAAATCAAGGTGTACACTTATAAAACATTTCAGAAGAACAGTAAGGATATAGGATTGAGTCAAAAGACGCAGTAGTGCTCAAGGATATCAGAGGCAGCACTCACTGTGGGGCAGGATGATCAGGCAGAGCACGGGGAGTGTGAGGACAAGCAGGACTTGGAAGATCAGGACAGAAGCAGAGTTGGATGACCATTTGACTGGCATGGTCCTGGAAACTCCCTGGAAGCAAAGACTGAGAACAGAGAATGAACATGGTAACAGCATTTTCTAACTTGTAAGAGTCGGAGATTCTGTTGAAAAGGTACGTTGGGAGATTTTAAAAGACTTTGAATGCAAAATTTGGCTTGCAAATATTCAAGACTTCTAACCAGCAGGTTGATGTGATTTACCTCAGATGGCAAAGGCTACGCCACAGTTGGCGCCCTCGGGAAAAGGAATCTTGGGGGAAGAATAGAATGGTTTCTCCTTAGTATAAAGATATAATAGGGAAAGTCCTGACCTCGTTTTTAAAAAATATATTTTATGTCATGGAAAATAAAATAAATGCATATTGTAGAAAAGATTCGGAAAATATAGTATAAGGAAAGCAAAGAACATCCATAATCCTACCACTTAGAGACCATCACTATTAACACTTTGGCAAATTTCCATTTAATCATTCAATAAATATTTCAGCACCTACTACATCCAGGTACTACTCTAGACGCTGCATATATAGTACTGATGTGGACCCCGGCTCATGGGGTCCGCAACATTGTGGATGATATATGAGAAATTCACACGGACTACTGAGTCCTGTGGAGGAAAAGGGACAGGATGGCTTCTCTCTCAAGGGGAGAAAAAGCCTTGGCCCTCACCTAGACAGGCCTTTATTTCTTTTCTGGGCACATTACATGATGGTCCTCATTTATCGTGCACAGGTTTGCTTTAGGTGGTTACCTTTTATAGAAAACAAAGGAGCCAATCCTGCTAATCACATCACAGAAGAAGGATATTTGCAAATGAAAAGGGAAAAGTGGTTGCACCAGTTACACTCATCCTTGGAAGGTTTAGCGTGGATTTGAGGAAGTTACTTTGCAGTAAATGTTTGCTACCTCAATTCAGGGTGAGGGAGTTTTAGCAAAAGCAAGTCTCATAGCAGTCTGGGTACAATGCAGGCCTGATTCCCCATGGGAGAACCTATCTGTAGGCATGGGTCCTGTGCATCGGACCTTGCTTTCCACTGGGAGCTGGGCCCATGCCGCACAGAATGGTCTCTTGCATAGTAGCGATGAACACAACCCAGATTTATTTCCCTTAAACTTCCATATAGATATTTCTTTCCATAATGAGTTTGGATATGTGCTCTTCACATGTGCTTTATTTGATTTTCACTACATATAAGAAACATTTTGTTATCCTTGTACTGTTATTAAATTATTTGGAAACTTTTAGTAGCTGTGTTATTCAGCCCCTAGATGCTCAAAGTCTTATTTAGTTATTTTTATTAATATGAAATCTTATTATTACATGAGGCACTTTATGAAAGTTATGAACAGGCACACCAAATTTAGCATATAAGTTCAGGCATTCATAGATCCTTTCAATGAAAAACCCTAATTTGATCATTTCCAAATTGTTAGACATTTGAATAATTAATTTTTCACTGTTATAATTAACACACACAATGAATATTCTTACATATAAAGCTTTGTTTACATCTTCAATTATACCATAAGGGTAGATTCTGAAAAGTGAAAATTCAAAGTTAAAAAACATGGACTTGTTTTAGGGTTTCAAGCCATCTTTTACTTTAAGTATGTAGTCTTTTCTCTCATATTTCTGCTAGTTTTCTTTATGAATCTGTGAGATTTTGTTTAATAAAAAATTTTAGTGCTATTATCTGTACATAATAGTTCATGATTGTTTTATCCTCATCTGGGATTTTTTAATTAATTTAAACTAAGCTTATTTGCTTCACTTGATGCTTCTTGCCTTGAATTTTACATTTTCTAATATTAATTTTGTCACCCACTTTTATATTTATCTGTTGTGATATCTGTTTATGCAACATTTTTTTGTTATCCAAGAGAATGGCTTTTAAATACAGAAATGTCTACTATTGGGCTTATTTTTTGTTTTAAATTTTATGTTCAATGGAATAAGGTACACATTTTTAAAATCTATTTTTTCCTCATTTTCAAGTTGAGCTTAAAAATTTAATTCTATTTATAAGTTTGGAAGAGTTCAGCAATAATTCCTAAGGGACTTTTGGTAATGCTCAATTACTTTTATAATTAAAACTTTCAAACATTTAAAACTGTGTTTATATGTTTAATATATTTGATTTCTTTTTCAAATATTTAAGTTTTCTGAATTAACAAATCTAGCCTTCCTAAGCACATAAATACCATATCCAGTGTTTTCTTTCATAAATATAATTAATAGTTATTTTGGTTGCAAATCCTATGCTTAAACTTTAGTTAGATTTCAAGTTAAAAATGTGAATATAAATCTTTTACTCACTTTAACATATTAAGTTAACAATTTAGCACATCTAGTTGGTGTTACAAGGCTATGATAGACAAAAGTTAATCAATTTTGAACAGACTCTAATAAACCAAATTAATTTCAATATTCCAAGTACATAAGATACTAAATACATGCATATACCTTCTTAACACAAAAAATATTTATACATTATGGTCTTGATTCTTTTTGCCCTTTCATACTTAATTTTAAATTTTCCTGGAACTGAAACATGCATACTTACTAAACAATTTCTATGGCAATTAACTAAAGCTAATAATTTTAAATCTTTCTAGACTTACAGATACGAAAGCACTCATTATGGGCAACTAAGACGACTTATAGCCAGAGCACTTGGCTGGAAGTTAGAGCCTTGAAATATCTGTGGACATCCAGAAGGTCCTGTCACTGCCCTTGTTGCCAGGCTACACCCCTTTTATAGCTACCTTTAAAGTTTTTAATTATATTATAAAATTTAATTTGGCTTATTGTTCATGTAGCCCATGTCCCTGAATTCCAGTTTGAAATGCCTGCCTTATTATTTTATTATTATTATTTATTATATATTATTTATTTTCTCTTTTTTATTTTTATTTTTTTTTTGCATCTTAAGTCATGACTGTTTGGTACTATATTTGTTTCTTTAGTAATCTGGAAACATTTATCCTATTTTTATTTTACTAGTGATTATCTTTAAGTTCAATACACACACATATGCACACATAAAATTTTCCCATAATGAAGTAGTACTTAAAGACTCCTGCATTAAATGAGAAAAAGTACATTTTACTTCTTCCTCTCCTTTTCTTGCCCATTTCTAAGCTTTCTGTTATCTGGGATTTTGGGTTCAGATTATTATCACAAGTGCACCAGGTGTGATAGCAGTAGAGTCCACCTATTGATATATCCCAAATTTTATATTTTATTATAAAATATTTAATGGGTACCTTAAGACAAAGGTGGCTATATGCATGTGCCCCATTAACCATTTTTGCCAAGTAGTCCATTTTAATATTCTTACATGTATTGTCCCAAATTACTTTCCAGAAAGGTTGTACTGACATACAGCCTCATTGGTCATTCATGAGTGTACCCATCTTGCTACATTCTGCAGAATGGACTACGATTTTGAAATGTTTACCTGTTTAGTGGATAGAAAGGTATTGGATGATTATTTTCATTTGTTCATCTTGGTGAAGGGGAAAGACATTATTAGAAACTAAAATTTCAGTGATCTTCCTCTGATGAAGTTTCAATCACTCATGAAGGAACCCTCATAAATTAAGTAGGTTTGATTCAAGGTCTTCACTGTAAATGTTACCAATTAATTTCTAAGAGACTATTTTATAATCTTTCCACAAAGCACTTTGTGGGCATGTAGATCCAGGGAAAAAATGTACAATGGGTGGCAGATTTTAATACCAAGAATCCATGCACTCACTCTTAGTCATGGAACATTGGCACTATGCTATATGAATGCTCATAATGTAAATAAATTAGTTAATCAGTAAATTCATGTTAATAGAAAACTAGAGTCACAATAACTAATTTGTAAAACCTGCGGTACTGGCAAATATTATGATAAGATATATTGGCCTAATGGTGTTCTGCAAATAGGTTCTGATTTGCAAAACTAACCAACACAAAAGCAATCATTTCACGTGAAATATTCATATCATAAATGTTGACTGGAGTGATTGAAAGTCACTCACTTAAAACTAATAAATAAACACACTCATCTCCCTTATAGTATTGGAGAGTCACACTTAATTTAGCAGTATTCCTTTGCATTATTCTTGTTCATTAGCAGAAGTGACTTAGAATAAAATTTAGTTACCAATTTCCTTGACAGATACAGGAATACACACACTCACACACACACACACACACACACACAGGTCTGGCAGAAGTAACGCCTGGTTGAGAGTGGTTGGTAGGGTAACAATATGGATGTGATAATTTATAGTTTTAATTTGGACATTTCACCTAAAATATCATATGGCATGCTTGAGTGTGATATTGTTACATTACAGAATTACATGCTTATGATTTTGTAATAAAAAGATTTTATAATAAAAGGGGTGTTATTTGTGCTGGACCATTTTATTATGTACACACACATACTCATGTACATATATAGGCACATATATGTGTGTGGGGGGGTGTTTCCACATGATAAAGGCAGGGATAGCATTTCAAACAGAAGGCACAGCATGAGCACATACATGGATGCAATGGGAACTGAGGTGGAAGAAGCTAGCCAGCAGTCACTAAAGACCAGGGAGGGGTATGTGAGACCCTTTCCCATGGCTAATGTCATTCTGACACTACTACGATATCAGATTTTTCCCCTTAAAGCAGGTTTCAATAAGAATTCTAAAGAGAGAATAAATACCATGAAGTAACTTTACTCAGAAACTATTCTAATGTGTGGTTTCATGAAGGCTCTGCACACAGAAGTTTCATAGATGTCCACTCACTTCAAATTGGGTTGAGAAGAGCACAATTTAGATAATATTTTATAGTAGGAGAGGGTAAAGGGGGGATAAATGGTGATGGGTAGAAACTTGGCTTGGAGTTGTGAACACACAATACAATATACACATGATGCATTATAGAATTGTACCCCTAAAACCTATATAATTTTATTAACCAATGCCACCCCAATAGATTCAATAAAATATAAATTAATATATAATATTTTATAAATACTCTTTGATAATTGGTAAGGCTAATAATCAGAGCCCACATTGACGGAGTTTATGCCAGGCACACGCATTATCTCATTTTATCCTTACAACAATCTGTGAAGTCATTTCTCTCATTATCCCAGTTTTAAAGATGAGAACTTAACCAAGCTCAAGCAGCTATCGAGTGAAAGGCTCAAGGTTCAAACCCAAGTTGGCAGATTCCAAAGCCCACACTTTTATCCATTACTCTG
This sequence comes from Anoura caudifer, assembly GCA_004027475.1. NCBI lineage: Eukaryota > Metazoa > Chordata > Mammalia > Chiroptera > Phyllostomidae > Anoura > Anoura caudifer. The sequence goes on from PVKU01009262.1 coordinate 9,248, forward strand.
AAGAAAATGATGATGGAAGCTTCAGAACATCACAAATATATTTTATTTTGATATAAAGCCATAAACATCCAAAACATGTTTTTGTATTTACTTTGCTATTATGTGGAGCTGAACATAAAAAGTTACTTGTGCTTAAGAGCTGTCACTCTTGCTATTCTCTCTCTCCCCTCTCCACTTCATCCAGGGTCAAGGTCATCATGCTGATCTGTGGCCCTGTTACAGAACAGGGACCGGGGAGACGGAGGGTGGGTAGCATGATGTACTATTACCTAAAGTACCGCCCCCCAGGTTTGTTAGTCCACCACCAGAGGAAAGATGTCTCTCAATGCTAGAGATTTGTGAAAAGGAAAGGAAATGTTTATTTAAAGCTATAAAGACTTAAAGTAGTGACCTAATGTCTTCATTAAAATATCAAAGTCCTTTTGGATACCCACAGATGCCCACAGTACTTCCTTCTCCCCCTGCCCCTAATTCAGGGTATTGTATTTTAGGAAAAGAAGCAAATGTCCAGGATCCAGGCTCCTGACACCATCAGCTGTGTCACCGTCCAGGCAGGATCTCTAATTAGTCCAAAGCCATGTGGCACCTTCTCATAGACTACTGGCAAGAGTTCTTTCACCTTCTTCCAGGCAAAATCTCTCCTGCTTCCCAGGCCACACAGCCAAAGGGAGCACCCCAAAGCCATGTAGTCCTCTTCTACCAGAGCTGTGGAGGTCTCCACTCCGGTGAAACTCTGTGGTTCTCTCCCTTCAATGGCCGACGCATCTGGGTTTAAATCCTCATGCCAATCCTCCTTTGCAGCCCCATTCCCAACTCCTCCCACAACCGGTTACACTTGCCAGCACTCTCATATCCTTCCAGCTTTACTGGGCTGCCATAGTGAGTCTGGGCAGGCGTGGCCCTGTGGTGTGGAGCCAATCTTCTCCAAGTTCTCACCCAGGTGCTGTTACCTGGGGGACCTGCCTCCCGGTTACATCTTGGGTGGAAGTCACTCCCTTCTCCCTGGCTCAAAGCATGTTTAACATATCTGTGAAACCAGTTAAAGGTTATAGATATGTTAAATGACCATGCCAGAGGTTAGCTGCAAAGCTGTTGCTATGCAAAACAGCTCTCAATGGCCCTGCTCCATGTGCCCTTTCCCCCAACTCACACCTGTGGGGGGAAGGGATGAGGACATCCTAATATCTCCTGGGCACCTTGAGTTCTGGACCCCATTCCAAACCCCTATTCCCAAATAGGGGAAATTTCCCTTTCCCCCCTCTTGACTACCCCCTGTAACAGCCCTACAATCACTTCCATCTCATGACCACAAATTGTGATGTCTGAAACACAGAAATATGACTTTATGGTCAAACTATCTAGAAAGAGAATTCTTATTCTAACACAAATTCTTGTAATAGTGGCAAAAGAAAGAAGAAAATTATGGGTAAAATAAATTGCTTTTTTATATAAACATCATTTATTCAAGGTCTTGGCAGTATAAAAGCCCCTCCTCCAAATCACTAAAATCACTTCACCCTCTTTTTAATTCTGCCCTTTCAGTCCTTCTCCTCCTACTTCATCAAAAGTCAAAGTTAGAAAACCACCCAAATTGACCCCTTTCCCATGACATTATCATTTCTAGTTTCCAGGAGTTATTAAGAAACCTTAAATCCAGACTGCCAATGATAAAGAAAGAGGAATAGAATGCATGGTGAATGAGAGACGACAGGAAGGGGAAATGCCACTGAAATGATAAATGCTACACATTGGCAGACAGACGGCTGATCTCCTTATTCCATAAAGAGCTCTTCAACCCACAAGAATAACACTGATGGCCCAATAGAGAGATTGGCAAAGGACCTGAACAGGCTGCTCATATCAAAAGAGAATGAAGTGTTTCTTAATCATTTGAAAAGATGCTCAACTTCAGTCATAACTAAAAAAATGCAAATTAAAATAATAAGATACAATACTTAACTTTCAGGTTAGGGAAAGAAATAAATTTGGTTCTGGAGAAACAGTCACATTCATACATGAGCACAACTTAATATTTATCCAAATTCAAAATGCATGCAATCTACAACCTAATCATGTTACTTTTAGGAATACATACTGAAGGTGCATTTGTACCATTGGCCCAGAAATATGTGCTCAGAGAGATTATGGCAGTGTTACTTACAGAAACAAATCCCCGGAAACCACCCGAATGCCTCTCTGCTCTCACTGTGCCCCAGAAAGCCCCTCTGGAGGGCCACAGGGAGAGCTGGTCAATGGTGGGTGCTGGGGGAGGGGCCTAGGTCAAGAATGGGATGGTAGTTAATCCCTGTCACTATATACATATTTGTGCCTTTTAATTTTAAAAAAGAATGTATTTTTAAGAATAATTCAAATAAGACAAAAATTTTAAAGATGCTTTGGAGTTTTAGAAAAGAAAGCCAAGGAAAGGCAGCCATAAAATTTTCAATTTCCTTCATGTAACAGACAGGCAGTTCCAAGGCTTGTGAAGACACAGCCAGGCAGCACAACCTAGAAATAAGCCCTCTAGAAATATGCTAAATTTGGACTGGTAACCACTATGGAAAACAGTATGGAATTTTCTCAGAAAACTAGAAATGGATCTACCTTTTGACCCAGCAATTCCACTGCTAGGATTATAACCTAAGAATCCTGAAACACTAGTCCAAAAGAATCTATGCACCCCAATGTTCATAGCAGCACAATTTACAATAGCCAAGTGTTAGAAGCAACCTAGGTGCCCATCAGTAAACAAATGGATCAAAAAACTATGGCACATAAACACAATGGAATTCTATGCAGCAGAAAGAAAGAAGGAGCTCCTACTCTTTGTGACAGCATGGATGGAACTGAAGAGCATCATGCTAAGCTAAATAAGCCAGGTGGTGCAAGACAAATACCATATGATCTCACCTTTAAAAGGAACCTAATCAACAAAACAAACAAACAAGCAAAATATAATCAAAGATACTGAAATTGAGAACAGGCTGACAGTGACCAGAAGGGAGAGGGGAGGGAATTTTAAAGGAAAAGGGGAAGGGCTTAGAGGAACAAGTATAAAGGACACATGGACAAAAACTAGGGGGGGGGGCAGTGGAAATGGGAGAGAGGTGGGGAGGGCTAGGGTGGTGGGCTGGGATGGGAGTAAAAGACAGAAAACTGTACAAGAACAATAATTAAAATAAATTTTTTAAAAAATATGCTAAATTTGTGTACTTGCTCTGTTTTCATATTCTGTGTGATATCTTCCTTAAAAAGGACCCAATTTTACCCATTGTAATGTTAATAGCCCTTTCACTGTTGCAATGTTGGTCTTTAACACATGATGGTTAAAATCATTTAACTTAACCAAATCATTAGTATTCCTTAGGCTGCCTTCCATATGACCAAGAATATTTTTCTATCTTTAAAACATTAACTTCTCAGAACCTTGGTGAGTGCTGCCCCCTGTAAGGCCATGGTATCTGAGACACTATGGTTTTTATCTCCATTACTATGCAACCTACGACCAGTGGTCTTACAAATCCCTAATGTTCGCCAAACACATTACATGGAAGATCACAGTGTTAATTTGGAAAGGGAAACAGTTTTATGGCATCTAAAGGACTGAAAAAATTACCTCTAATCCTTTTGGGAATCAAAGAGGCAATAAAGTGAAATTGAGTGCAGAAAGACTCACATTGTAAATCCATTTACTACCAAGCCTTGTTTACTCAAGGATTTATTCGTGCCAGTAACTACTCACCAAAGCTTAATAGCATGACTTTACCAGAATTTCATTTAAACAAGTGTCTGATATTTTTTCACAAATAGTGTTCAGCTGATTAAAGCCTAATTACACACATTGAATTAAAGGTGTGAGTACATAATAAAATGTTCTAGCTAAAAGGAATCTGTGTTGGTGTTTGATTTCCAGCTAGTAATTTGGCTGGAATAAAATGGAAACAAGAAAGTGGAATTGTTGAAAAGGTGCAGCTTTACCACAACATGTATTTCTAAACTGAAAAAAGAAATGCAGAAATACATGGCACACTTTTTAAAGAGGATGTGCTGAAATCTAAAACAGCCTTTTCTATTACCCAACATTCATAATAATAGTACAAACCACACTCACGAAGGCCAACAGCCAGAAAAAACATATTTCCATTTTAACGCCTTTAAATGATCAAAGCATCAGCTTAATATAATCAGCTGAAATCCATTTACCCGCAAGCTTGCCGCTGTGCCCAGGGACCGCTTTCCCTTCCAGCCCTATCTGTTCTGGAACAGGTGCTGTACTAGTAAATTAATTAGTCTGTGGAGAAGCACCTTGTTCTCCATCTCTGCAGGCCTCTTGTGGGTCAGGGCCTTGAGGACTTCACCATCTGGGCAGAGTTTTCCCCCAGGGAAACAATCAAAGCCCACAGATTGCAGCCGACAGAGGAAGGTTCAGATGACAATTAACCTTATTAGGCTTCATTTTTTACAGTTTATAGTGTGTCAACATGTTGGCTCCTAAATAATCTGCTACATCAAATAGACAGGAAAAATGGTTTCTCCTCTTGTGAAAAGTTATAAAGCCCTCCAGAAAAGAAGTACAATATTTAAGAGAAATGGTGTCATTTACAAATATCCCAATACCAGGATTGTTGAGTAGGAAGTTAGACAGGCTCTAGATTTCAAGTAAAATTTTAAAAGAAACTATCACCTGCTTCTGCCAGATATAAATTCTCGGGAAAGGAACTTCAATATCTTTTCTAGGTCTTTCAAATTTTTCTCTCAAGCTTGATGCCTCCCATATATGTGGTTTTGTAACATCTGGCTAAATTAAGAAATACATGTTTCTTTTAAAAAGTTATATTTTTGCTCCTTCTCCCCAACCATGGTTATGTATATATGACCCTGTTGTCCTGGGGACAGAAAATGAAATCAGTGAGGACCATTGACATCGACAGCTTGTCACAACATCAACAGATATTTAAGCCTATATTTTTAATCAGAGTAGGCTTAATTAAACATTTCAAAAATGACTTTACAGCCTGGCAAAAAAAAAATGCCCACTTTTTAAAAAATAGCTTTAAGCATAGTTTAAAAGAGAATTTACTGACAGATTATCACAAAGATTCTTGTGAGGACTGACTCAAAGAGATCTTATGAGTGTCTGTCCATTAATATTCGACAGGGTACTGGGCTCCACCACCTCCTTCAGTTCTATGGCATGAGTCGTAGGGAAGGTTGTAAACCTGAGGAAGATACCTTCCCTGTTGGCTTCTCCCTCTTTTGCAGCTTCCTCAGACAGCTCCAGTGGGGCCTCTGGAGTCACCACTGGGTTAATGATGTGTTTGGAAGCTTGCTGACAGTAAGAGCAGCTTTGTCTTCTCACATATCCCCTATGCTAATTCACGTGTAAGTTGAAAATATTTGCAAACTTGAACCGTTTGACATTAAATCCCAGGAAAGTCGTTTGATTCCATCGAAAGATAGTTTTATTGGATCAGAAGTGATAGAGGAAGAAAAAAACTTTTTATAAAATAAAATGTAGCTTTTATAACTTTAACAAAGTAGCAGCAGACTCAATGCTGCCATTCACATTCAAAACAAATCTCCACTGAAGTTACTTTTAAAATCTGGATATAATGTTTAGCTTGACGTTTCTCCAGTCAGGATATTGGAGAATTTATTATGTAAGTGGAAAAATAAAATTGGAGGCTAAACGAAAGCTTTACTTGCCCTTCTAGTTTTGCTCAGAAGAAAGTCTAAAAATTTAAAATAAAATAAAGAACAGAAGAATAACCTTAATGTATATGAGCAGTCTTATTTAGCATATGCCCTTTTGTTATTAAATAATATTTATCATATTGGTTAGTAACATTAACTTGCAGCTAACCTTTGTACAATTGTTTTTCAGCCATGATTTACTATTGTGATTCTATTTCTGCAAGCAGAGTTGTGATGGAAGGCTCAGAGTCATTCATTAGCAAATACAGAAAGAACTTAAAACTGGGAGTGGACCATGAAGTTAAGGAATCTGTCTTGGTACTGAAGAAAAGGCTGGAACAGCCTCTGAGAAAACAGTGCCCTCTAGTGGATACACAAACACCTGGAGTCAAAGTAACTCATAATGAGGGGTCAGGAGTTGGGAATCAGGGTGCAAAAAGACATCTTACTATTACTGGATGTTAAGAAAAAGAAGGGAAGCATCTAGGGCAATTCCAAAGGCAACCAGGGCATGCTTCATTCATACAGTAAGCAATGCTGAGGGCCCACCATGAGCCAGCACTGGCGTTCTGCGTGTAGGACACAAAGATGAATAGGACCGAGACCCTGTCCTCAAGATGCTCACGGGATAACATAACCATGATAGAGAAAAGTGAGCATGGAAGAAAAAACTGAAAGATAGGAAGGGAAGCTAGGTCTCCAAAGGAGAAAAAATAAACATTTTTGTATGAGCTCTTTAAAAAAAATAATGCTAAACCCAACCAGTCTGAAGTAGTTCGTGAGTACCTATGATAGTTCTACCCAAAAAATGATGGCCAAAGCAGCAGACGACAGAACTAGATAAACTCTGTTAATCATAACCCAGGACCTAAAGAGGTCCTATCATTCAGAAACAGCTGAAGATCTTGATACCAGAAAGATCAGGGTTTGTGTAGTTGGATAAATCCTCAGGAGTGAGAAGTTGAAAAGGGAAACATTTCAGAGTCTACTGTGCTCCCTAAAATACCCTCCCACAAGGTCATCCTATGGCCTCCCTGGCAGGAATGTGTAAGAATAGGCATGAGATAATCAACCTCAAACCTGGCACTGTGCACGATTACCAATTGGGCACTCAAAAAAAATTAATAAAGCATGGGTAACTGTGTCCTTTCAGCGTTAATCATATTTGATTTTCACCTTAAGCCCTGAAAAGCCCATTGTAGTAACATGGACCTTGATGCTGTGTTGCTCACACATACATTGCTATGCATCACTGAGTCACAGAAGCCAACTGCACCACCAGGCAAATAAAAGCCACAGAGTAGCTTTGGTGAACAATGAAAAGAGACACAGATCCAGGAGAATCAGAAAGAAAACAAATGACAAATGTAATGGATAAAAGTACCCTCTACCAGTATGATCCTCCATGATGAAAGCTTTCTTTAATCCCTGATTTGATTTCCTATTTGACTCCAGTGAACCCTGTACAAATTTCCATCATAACACCTGTTACACTGTGATGCACTTTGTTTATATACTTGTCATCTTTTACTATACAAATTTCTCAAACCTCCTGGAAACCAAGGACCATGTCATTTATTGTTGTATCTCTAGTTTCCTATGGTTCCTAGAACAATGACTTGCACAAAGTAGTCACTCAATTAATATTAACTGGTTGAGTTACTACTCAAAATATGTAATATTTTAAAAGAAATATATTATATCATTACCCAGATTTCACTGCATAAAGTATAAGGTAGACAGTTTACATAAAAGAGAATTTAAATATAAAGTTATCAAATGGAAAAATTATATCCTTGCTAATAAAACAACAGATCTTTTAAAATACCTCAGAAAACTTAATAAATATGCAAAAATAAATGAAAAATAAGAGATCAACATGTTGGCAGGATTGTGGAGAACCTGGCATGTATAAGAGTGCACATTACTGAGAAAATGTCCTAAACTTTGGAGAAAAGCAATCTAGACAAACATTGTTCAGATCCTTGATCTAGAAATTCTTATTTGGGAGATTGTATCACAATAGGAGACTCTAAAAAGATAGAGGGAAATATACATATTTCCCAGAGTAACAAAACAAATGAAAAAATAGAGGAAGAAAAGTTGAAAGACAGAAAAAAAACTATAAAAACAGGAAGAAAATATTTAAATGAATAAAAGAGAGGAAGAAAGCAAGGAAGGGAAAGAAAGGCAACTAAAGAAAGAAAAATGGAAATTTAAAAAATGCCCAAGAGCCCTGGCTGGGTGGCTCAGTTGTTTGGAGCAGCATCCTGTATGCACACACACACACACACACAAAAGATTGCAGGTTCAGTCTCCAGTTGGGGTACATATGGGAGGCAACCAATCAATATTTCTCTCTCACATTGATGTTTATCTCTGTCTCCCTTCCTCTCTCTCTCTAAAATCAATAAGAAAAACACAACCTTAGGTGAGGATTTTAAAAAACTTCCAATAATAAGGAAGTAGATAAAGAAATAGGTATAACAACACTGGGAGATATGCATTTAATTAAAAAATAAAAATGCATATTGGACAGATTCCTGGCACATATATCCAACACCTTACATATATCAGACACCCTGCTAAGCTATCAGTATATTTAATTCTCAAGAGAAGCCTACCTGGCAGGTTATTTTATACAATGTCTCACAAGTTTATTTTTGCAAATTTAAACTATTGCAAAAAAAGCAAAAAATTAAATATCCAGTAAGTACCCCTATGAAATACAAAAGATATGTATCAAAAGATAATTTTAGTGGTACAAACATTTAGAATTCAGTGCCCATTTCTGCTAGAAATGATTAATATTAATAATAGCTTCTAATTTGGCTGGAGTCTTATCCAAAGTTAGGGTGAAAACAGAGTGTGGGACCACTCTCTAAAAATAAGGAATTTGAATGGAAAATATTTCTGTTCTCTTAAATGAATATATGTTTTTAGAAGGCGAATGGGGGATGGTGTTGACAAGATCTTGGCCTTTATTTCCAAAAGGCTTCTGGTCTATACCTACAGAGAGAGCCCTGAACCATCTCCACCACTCTCTGATCATAGCATGAGGTGAAGAGGGATCGTGCAAACTGAGAATATTTAAATATTCTCTCTGAATAAAAGCTGGTTAGCTGCTGGAATCATTTCCTCTTGCTGTCCCTGAGCTAAAGAAGTGGATCGATCAGCAGGGGAGGTGAACAGATGCAGCTGGAGAGGAAGAGAGGCTCTGGGGAATCACATTTGAGCAGCCGTGGGGGATGAGATGCGACAGAAGAGAGTTTACAGAAGCAGCTGGAAGAACGGAGCAACAGAGGGAAGGGGCTCAGCAAGGCAAAAGCAAGAGACAAGATGTGCTCAGAGATGCTCACAGCTTGCAATACTCCCTAAATATCCACACAGATTAAGGAAGACACTTATTCCCAAGGGAAACTTAGGTAATTTCTCCTTTTCTTTTATAGCCTGCAGAAAAATTTCACACACATTTCAATCTTTAATTTGTTCCTTTTGGGAATTCATGGGCCCTGTGATCAAGGCCCACCCAAGATTCATATTCCTGCTGGCAATTCTTTTATTGTGTCCTTATTTCCCAAAGGGTAAATCCATTCATCTATATTAGGGCCTTGACCATGAAAAATGTCAGGAATTGCCCAGCACTATTATTCTTCTAAGTGGCCTCAGCAACTCACTCTCCTCTTCCCACCTGGCACAGGCACAGGGGAATGCTACCTCCTGCTTCCTGCAGTTCAGGGAAATCCAAATGACCAAGAGTCAAGGTCCTTGAAAGGGCAGAATTCCTGGGCAAAAGAGAGACTAGAACACATTTGATGAGTACGAGTGAATAACAAATTAACACTCCACATAAGACCTTTCAAAAAAAATCCAGCCATCTGGAAAAAGCTGAATGCTTCGTACTTTTTGAAGGCCACTGTTTATAGAACACATTAAACTTCTTTATTGTTAATGTCATAAATAAGAAAAGAACAAAACACACACCTTATAAAGATCCTCATTTTATTCCTGGAGGCCATCCTGGAATTTAAGATAATGATAGCCCTTTGAATTAATATAGGACTTTATAGTCTGCCATCAATGAATATGTTTTATATTTATTATCTTCTTCAATGTTTAAACCTAGAATTTTAGGGAGTAATTTGCATACCATTTCTAAATTCCATTGTCAGAGGTACAGGACATTCTTTAGAACAATTGTTATCTGTCCACACATATACATTTAAAAATCATTGCTCATGTTACTTAGTCTTATCTTGAGCCTATAGCTCTTCTAATTCCTGACAGTCCCTTCAGCACCCAGGACAGTGCTGCTCTTCCTCACCACACAGGTGTTTGAAGGAATAGATACGGATGCAGGCAGAGAGCTCCACTGCAGAGCTCAACATATTTCAGAAGAACTCCAAAAGGCTAGTGTTCAAGACACAGGCAAAAGGCAAAAATCAGCCTTTTAAAAATCTTTAAGTAGTAACTATTATACGAGTCTATTATTTTAATTATAGTAATAATAACTCAAAAGTCATAATATCCAAACATAAGTACAAGTTAATTCTCAGGGGACCTTTCTCCAAAGAGTTTCATATGAATATACCAGTACTTTCCCATTTCTTATCTGTGAACCAAGGTTACTAACACTGTTTCCTTACACAAATAGCAAATAAAAAACCCAAGATGGCAGGAAGAAAATAGAGTAGGGAATTAATATTCAGTGAGCATTCAACATGTGCTGATGAAGTACATACTTTTTTCATATTATCTTAATCTTTACAATAACCCTGAGAGATAAATATTCTTGTTTAGATGAGGAAAGTGAAACACAGAGACCTTAAGCAACTGATTAAAGGCCCAGATGATCGAAGGGCTTCTATGAACCAGGACTCCTAATTACGAATACTGTATATGTGCATCTCCATGTGTTCACCAAGTCTCCCTCTCTCCGTGTCTGTCTACCTCTACAACTCTGCGCCTCTCTGTCTCTGTCTCTCTGTCTGTCTCTCTCATATGCACAGGCGCACACACACACACACATACAGAAAGAGACAAAGACCCATTCAGTTAGAAAGAGAACTATCCAACAAAGCAATGACTGCTGTGAGCAATATGCAATGTTCTCTGGGTGGCAGACATAATGCAAAATCAGAGAAATATTACATCATCTCATGAAAATTAGACTCAGAAACAGTCAAATGAGAAATCAGGAAGGTCATCTATAGAAGGAATAGTTAAAATGGAGAGCTCTAGGTGCTGTGTGAGAAGGGAGCCTATAGGCAGGTTTTAGTCTAATTGTTTAATGCACAGAACTCTAATAATTATTTTCCTGGCTTCTCCAAGCAGTTACCAAACCCTCCCTTTGTACAATACTACCCTAGAATTTTTTTAAAAGGTCACTATGGCCCTCAACAAATGTCTGAATAATACATGAGTGAATGGCATTCAATGAGATGCCACTAAAAGAAAACATGCAGACCTATCTCTTTGGTCTCCAAAGATTTTGCAGACATTAAATAGTTATCTTTTAGAAGAGAATACACTTTGAAACTTTCTGTCCAAGCTCTAGTTTGGACTCTACCACTAACCTGTTATGAGACATTGGCTAATCCACTTAGCTCTCTAAGCCTCAATTTCCTTATCTCTGAAATGGAGCTAATAATAATAATAAGAAGAAGAACAACAACAACAACAACAGAACTGCTGTAGACAGGTAATGAGATATGTGTCAAAGAGCTTGGCACATGATGGCACACAGCCAGTGACAGACTGTTAGCTGTGGGGATGGCACTTGTGGTGGTGGTGACTGTAACCAAAGAGTTCCCCAACAACTCTTCTGTAGATCTAGAACATAAATCTGGGTAACATTAGTGCCATAGTGCCGCAGAACCTATATCCATTCACTGAACACATATTATTTACCGATTGCTTATAGTAGCCTGGCATGATTAAGTGGCATAGAATGAAATTCTCATGTACAAAAGAAATTAAAAATAAAAATGTCATATTTGAACTTTTTTGGTTTTGTAGCTGAGAACTTCCTTTTAGTGCTGGGTTTCTTCTCAGTATTTCCCTTAACGCCTCTGAGACACGATGGCAGAAAATGTCGGTTTTACTGGATTACTTCTGACAAGGGTGGAGGAGCACGGAGATGTTTTCACGGATGGCTCAGCCACTGCCTTTCCTTTCTGGTGGGGGCCTTACTTGGGCAAAAGGCTCAGATCTGTCCTTGAAAATGTAAACTGACTTCCTCTGAAAAGGCAATGTTTTCAGCTTATTGGGCTGTGTAATGTTTTTATTGCTACGTGTTTTTCTAAATGTTCTATATGCTTTTAATTCTGAAACACTCTGAGGAGTAATTGTGCTAGCAAAATATATTAACACTAAGTAAATAAACATTCTGACCAGTTTAAACTACTTGATGGCTGCTAATAGTGAGTGCTGTGAGAGTAATATATCAAAAATCTACCAGCTGAATTTTATTATTTTACTAAGTAATTTTGGCAAAGGATTTTTATTTGCTGGCATAATCTGTTTTTATGCTTATTTGTATACAATTATGTGTGCAGAGTAAGTCTACATTAATTTTTAAAAACCATACTGAAGATGGTATTCCTTGGGGTTTTTTTTAAGTCCATTTACAAAAAAAAATTTGAAGGCAAAATATGCATATATTACAAAGAAACCCTTGCTTTAAAGAATCAGAAAGCCTCAAATCCATAATAACTAACAGGACTTGAATGAAGTGGACTCTTGCTGTATTTCTCATTCTAACGGCCTCTGCTCATTGAGTTTTGGCTGGTGTCTCAGGCCTTTGTGCAGTGGGTAATAATTGAGGGCAGGCTGACACACAGCCCAAGGAGAGCTCTGTCAGGAGGTCTCCTGGGCCTGGGGATCAGTGTGCTTAAAATATTAGAATTTGATAGAGTTAACACTTGCCCTTGAGCAGATGGTTTTGAACATTCTGTCAACACTGCCAGTGATTACCGCAAACAGATTCTTCGTCCCAGAGGGATGAGAGTGAAGTGCTTTCTAGCTCCCGAGTCTCATCTAAGAGGTGTAAAATGTATCATTTCCAGGGTCTTCTCTCAGCTGTGAGAAGTGCAAACGTTTCCCATACCACACTGCCAGAGCCGTGACTTAATCAAGAGCCTTTGCCTGGGCCTGGGGGGAAACTGATCTGGCTGAATTTGAGCTTAACCTAGATCTTTCTATTTTGTGTCCCTGGAGTATTTTGGGTTTATGAATTTCTTTTTATAAGGTAACAGCATGACAGATTAACAGTAGTTTGGCCAGTGCAAGAGTGTGGAAGGAAAAGGGTGGGAGAATAAGGAAGACCCCGTGGATATTTCAAAAACTTCAGCACTTCACAGTTTTAAAAATAGAAATTAACATACCCACCAGTATTCACTTTCAATCTAGGCAAATTATTTGAGAGAAGGGAATATCTCTTTAAATGAAAAATATTACCCATTCCTACTCAGTGAATTGGTTTACAGAATTAGGAAACAAAATCATCAATGATGGCAGATCATGGGAAGCAACTTGCAAGATTCTCATTCTACAATGGAACTAACCAATAAGATCAGAAAAAGGCACAGCAACACAGCATAACTCAGGAAGTGTTTCCAAGGGCTTGCTCTCTGCCTAGCACCATACTGTGAGTAACTCCAGGAGCTGAATGAAAGGGCTTCAGCTCCAAGGAACAGTGAACACAGAGTTCAGAAGACAGGACCTACCCTCATAGGTGCTATGGAAGGAGCTGATAATAACTTCTTGTCTACAGTTAGTACAACCTCATTATTAGAAAATTAAGTGTAAAAGGAACACCTCAATCTCCAACTCTAGAAAAAACTGCTTAAGGTGTTTGACCTTGTCTGTCAGCTGATCTGCCTTGGCTGCCTCTCACCTGTATTTGGAGAGGAAATGCCTCTCAGAAAAACTGAGACTGCCAAGACCAACAAGCAAAGAGGATTTTTTTTTTTTTTAAAGAAAAGTAGAGGAAAGTGTATGAGAAGCAAAGCTCAAAGATGCACAAATCCAGACCCCAGCTTCTATGTCAAAGGGTCATAACCTCCCCCTTCATTATATCATTTTGTTGTAATGTTCTGAACACCTGTACTATTAAATTTTCTTGGATTTTTTAATAAGAAAAAATTAACAAAGTAAAATTTGTTGACATTATTCACAGTCAACCCAGTGGGTGTTCCACCTATGCGCTGTCACATTTTTCATGTTCATTTCTGCAGGTGTTAAATACATGCTAACAACAGCATATGCTACCAATCTTAAATGCTTTTTTTAAAATTCATAATTAACGAGTGTTCACAGCTTGAAAAAATAATACAGGTGAAATCTGCTTCTGCCCAAAGATATCTTCTTATCTATTTTTCCTCTACCATTTAGGTAGCTCTTAAATGAAACAGATATAGAGAAAGAAGCTCTTAAAATTATCTATGTAAACAGTAGCCATAAGACAAATTTTTAACTTAATCCTAAAAATATATGAGATCACTCCTCAAGAAAACCCCAGTTTATTTTTCAATTTTTTTCTTGACTCTTAATTTCTCTCACTTAATAGTGCTGAGAAACCATATGAACACTGGGAACCTCAAAGCTGTAGAAACATTCTCTAAGTGGAACGGCTCTTTGAAACTTTGTTACTTCCTGTGCACATGACCACTTCTTCATAGTTAACTTCCAGGAAATCACTGTAATTTTATCTCTATGAATTTCAGAAAGAATTTCTATTGGCCATTAGGGGATTACTACGTAACAGCTGCCACATTCCTCCTCTAGGGACCAATGACAGGGTGATTGATGACATTTTCAAAACAAGTACCCCACTATTCTCTGACAAGTATAAGGAAATGCTCAGAAGTGTTTCCAAAATGTGAGGAAGTAAAAAACCAGCAGGATACTCAATCATGCCACCCATGGCCCCCACCCCTCCTTAATTCCAGACAGTGAGCTCAGCTCAGTCCACCCTCAGAGCCTCTGCTCTGCTCCCCCAGGACCTTCCCATCTACAGGGTGAGGCCAGGGTGGCTCCTCCTAGAAGACCTTTCTTGGGCACACCAGGCAACGTTGTGTCACCGCAGAACTCAGACTCATGACCCTGCTTTGTGGGCTTTGAGGCAGTTGTCACTATCCTAAGCTACCTTTTTGCAAAACTTATTTATTGTTTCTTTGACTAAAGTGTAAGCCTCATGAGATCAGGACTAGACATCTATCCACTTATATCTAGCACAGAGCCTGGCACAGAGTAATTGCTCAATAAATATTTTTTGTACATTGTTTAACAAAGATAACCAACACAAGTCTTTCCCCTGGATATTCTGATTCAGTAGGACTCAAGCAAAGCCAAAAACCTGTAGTAAAAGCACCTCAGGTAATTTGGATGGTTAGGCAAATTTGAGAAACACTCTTAGTGCCTTGTTACCCAGCATGGGCCATGGACTAGCAGCATCAGCATCACCAGGGGACTAGCCAGAAATGAAGACTCTCAGGGTCACTCCAGCCAGGCCCATTCGATCAGAACCTACATTAGCAAGGGCCCTTGAGGATCTGTGCACTAGTCAAATTTTGAGAAACACAGCCAGGAACATGTATTTCGAGGCTAAGTCATCCCTGCCGAGGGGATACAAACATGGGAGCATCACTGGGACACTCTGGTAGGGACCCACACCTGGGCAGGAATGAGAGCTGTCTGCCTGAAATTACCAGCTCTGTTCATCACATCCCCCAAAGTGAATGTGTAACTTCTAAACTAGCAATTCTCGCAGTGTGGTCCCCAGACCAGCAGCATTAGTATCACCTGGAAACTTGTTAGAAATGCAAATTCTCTGGCCCCATCTCGGTTCTCTGAATGAGAAACTGAGGGTGGGCCCAATGGATTGGCCTTAGGAGCAGCTCTCCACATGAAATTCTGAGTTTCTGGAAATGGCACCTAGATTTCAGTAGCATTTAAACCCTCTCAGTTGATTCTGATGGTTGTAAATGTTGGGAACTACAGTTCTAGCCACAATCAGATCCACCTGGCACTTGGCAATAGTCACCAACAGAAAAAGAAATACTGGGAAGGTTAGATTAAGACAGTGGTTAGCAAGGTTAGATTAAGACAGTGGTTCTCAAACCTTAGCATGCATGAGAACCTCACCTGAAGGGACTGTTAAAATGCAGATTGCCAGAGTTTATGAGTCAACAGATCTGGGGTGGGGCAGAGAATCTGCAGTTCTATCAAGTTCCCAGGTGATGGCCCAGAGAATATACTCTGAGTTATTCCAACACAGTCTGGCTATAGAGGTCCTAGGTCCCTAACTAGAGCTACTTTAACCCAATAAGTCCAGTATTTTTGTTCCCTGTAAATTGTTACCCTCTAAAATCTCATAGTCAGTAATTGGAAAGGTGTTATAGTGAATAGATATTAGTTGAAAGTCTGGTGGACAAGGTTCAGATCATGGTACTTTCCCACATTTAATCAATTTGTTTAATCTTCCCTCATCTCCAGCTTTGATCTGTAAAAACAGGAAGGAGACTTAGAAATCTAATTCTAAGTGGTTCTCATTCTTACTCTGCTATTACTTGCTGTGGAACCTTGGAGAAAGTATTCCTTTGCATCTCAGTTGTGTCCTAATAACTTCTTACCACTCTCTGGGGTTGTCATGAGGAGTAAATAAGTGAGACCCAGAGAGATTAAGTAAATTCCCCAAGGTTACACAATTCCCTTAATAATTGGGGAATAGGATTTAAACTTAAGCAGATCTGACTTCCTACCCTAGAAATGAGCTAGGAATGCTCAAACTCAGTGGCCTTTATTTAGGTTCTCATTCCCCTTTATCTCCCTAAGTCATTAGTGGCACCTGACTAATGAGTAGTTACTTATTTTCTCTGGGTTTATATGTCACAGTATTAGCCTATTCTTTCTCTTATCAGTTTGATTCTTTCTTAAACCTCTAAACCAGTATTCTAAACTTTGGCCTCTCTACTAAATTCCAGACCTCTTCCAGTTTCCTGTTGTGATCTATGCCTGGGTTTGACAGGCACTCTAAAACAATATGCCTCACCCTAGCTCAGTTTTCTCCCTCATTTATTTGTTAGTGGCACTACCTCCCACCAGCACTCAGATTCAAAACTTGAGAGACACTTTGTTAGTTTGGGGCATCTACTTAGTTATTCTCACTCTTTTTATAAAACTACAGTCCCTCTCAAAAAAAAAAGCCTTTAATATAATATCACTTCTCATTGGCAACATGGTCAATGAAACTTACAGACAAGCCCTATGTTCTTCCTCTTTTTCCTAGAATTACATTAAAAAATAGCTATAATCTTTCTTTAGACCTTTGGATATATAACATCCTGTGCTCTGTTTTTCCTGTTAGAAGAATCACATAGGAAACTATCTTCTCTCATAAAAAGATGCTTCTCTTACCAGAAAAAGCCACTCACAGCCACTGACATAGTCACCAAAATGTATGTACTCGAACTGATGTAAATGTTGAGTGCTCACAGACACAGTGGACAGCAGCAACTGGGAGACTTAAATGCGTAATCCAGGAGCACCACAATATAATGTATAATGCATAATCTCCCATTGTTCTTTAAAATAATTATTTCCAAATTGTTTAAAATATTTGAAAAAATCAAACAGTGAATGAAATGCATAATCTTTAAGGTCCAAGAGCATCAGGATGTACCTATAAATTGTGAATATTTAAAGTGGACAAATAACAGAACAACAATAAAAAATAAGTTACCTTTACCTAAAAAAAGAAAAAGAAAAGAAAAAGAAAAAAGAAAAAATCACAAAGTGCAAACTATCTTAATGATTTGAGCTAACTAAATAAGTCATTTCTAAACTCTGTAAGACCAGAGGTAGGACCCAGTGTCTTACACCTCCCTTCTCTTAGCTGATTGATATGTGTAACCACAGAACTCTCTGGATAAGCCATTTACAACTGCAGTGTGTGAGTTTCTCCTATTTACTTAGCAATAATCATAACACATTGTCAAGTAATGCAGTGAAGTCTTGAGAGAGGTTGATTTCTAAAAGCACAAGTTCGGATGGACACCCTCTGAAACTTGTGGCCAAAGAGCAGTTTGCATCACTCTCTTGTTCTGGGGCTGGTCCCAGATTCGAGGAGGCCAACTTTACAATTAAACTGACTCTGCTGGTCTGCAGTACACTCTACAGAAAAGTGAGGATACAGACTGTACACGAAGTATAACTCACCAGTGACATATAACTGGATTTTAGGAGCCCAAAATAAATCATTTGGAATTCTGCCAAATTCAAAAAGGGTGGGGGGAAAGCCATAACAATCTTCTTTCTGCTAAGAATAATTATATGAAATGTTCCCAGTGGGGTTGCCACCTTATTAAGTACCCAATTGTGATCCACGGCTGCTAAGGGGTGGCTAACAACATGATGAATGCTTTGCACAAGATCTATAGAAAGAACAAACAAGTTAAAGGATATGTTATTTGGAAACATAAAGGCAGCTGAAGTTCAGG
Organism: Anoura caudifer; assembly: GCA_004027475.1. Classification (NCBI taxonomy): domain Eukaryota; kingdom Metazoa; phylum Chordata; class Mammalia; order Chiroptera; family Phyllostomidae; genus Anoura; species Anoura caudifer. The sequence goes on from PVKU01009262.1 coordinate 27,442, forward strand.
GGATCCTTAAGAAAGCACATCTTTAATGTAATTATTGAGCATTATCACACTTTCATGAGGTTGAAGACTGGCCACCACTACCTAATTTTATTTCTTCTATATATTTATGTCTAGATACACTCTAAAAAGCAATATAGAGAAATGATGCTACAAGTTTAATTATTTTAATGTTATAAAGAATAAAATTTCAACCACTATGAACATCCTTTATGAAACACAATTTTTGTGAAAATTTAATTAATGTCATTCTGCAAGAGTAAGCTAGTATCCTAGTCCCTACAAAGGGTTAAAATACAGATGCTGTGAATGAAATGCATAATCCTTAAGGCCTTAGAGCATTAAGACATATCTGCTCCTTAGGGTCCATCTTTGTCCATAATCAATTTCTTCCCTTGGAGAACATTAATTGTCTCTAATGATAGCTTTCCATCAATACATCCTTGATCTTAAAAGGCCTGTACAGCTTTTTCCTTTATTCAATCAAATCATCTCTACAATTGCCCCTCTTTAGTAAGATAATACCTTTTAAGCCTTGTATTTTAATATAAAAAATAAGAGGTAGCTGCAAATTCTAATGGAAGTGCTAACATTTGAGAACCAGGATGATGGCTTCCATTATCCTAAATAATGTTTGAAGATTACAGAAAGCACTGTGTTTCAAAAGGCGGAAACTAATCCACCACTTTCAAATTATTCCTTGTATAAAAATCTGTTCTGACATTAGGATTTTCCCCCAATGATGGCACTGTATGTTTAAATATTTAAACATGAAATATAATTTTTCAACTCTCAAAAAGGCAAATAATTGTTATTTATAAGGACAAAATGCTGAATAATTCGAGGAATTGACAACATTACACCCCAAAACCTTTTATTTTGTTATTCTCCTGATAAGCCATTTCCACACTCTTCACTCAAACCACCACGGCCCTAATCAGTAGTCACTAAAATTATTTAATTCACGATGGGTAGGGGAAAAAAATCACCTCTGTCTCTTCACAACCCACTAACAGTGTCTTCTTCCCCCACCATTTGCCTTCTTCAAAGATGCTTTTCTAAAGGTGTGGAAATTCAATTTTTTTCTTTCTTTTTTTTCATTTTACTGATTCGTTTCCATTCAAATGGAGGATTGCTCTTGCACTGCTTTATCTGGGTTACCCAGGACAAATCTGTGTCTCTGTCTGCGGCCTAACAACAGCTTCTGCAGAAACTGCCCTAATATTTATAATGAGTAAGGAACCTTGAGAAGAGACACTGATAGGACAAAAGCCATCTAACCTACAGAATTCTTCTTTGAGTAATTTCTATATTCAGTAGGAACACAGCACTATTTCCATGCTGCATGCAAAGGATCATTCTTATCACTGCGAGGTTAGGAAGCCCTGCTCACCAGAGTCCTGTCTTGCATGTGCGCTTTCTGTCCCATAAAAAATCTGCCAGCATTCTTGGAAGTAGATGAAGAGACTGTGGAATGTCATTAACTGCAAAGCCCAGGTGATTAAAAAACCGATTAAAAGAAAATCACAGACACAACACAGAAAAAGAACTTATTCACTGAACAAAAATTGAAGGTGTGGGAGAAACAGAAAAATAACTGATTTGTTTGGGCTCTCTCTTAGTAATATGTATAATTTTAGGTGCTAAATTTACATTATGAATTAAAGTACAAGCACTATTTCATAAATACATTGACCACAAAAAGAACAGCAAAAGAAATGTTAGAATTACGTCTGTGGTAAAATGTGTATATGCAGGGAGATGATATCACCCTAACAAATAGCAAACCTAAACAAAACACACAAAACGTGAGGCCAGTTAACAGCCAAGAGAAGAGATGAAAACTGCCACTGAAGCAGATCAACTTTATTCAAGGCCCTGATAGCACCTATTTGCTCTTCCCCATTATGCTCTCTTAGTATTTATAAATTATCATTTAATTATGCTGGCAAGCGGTAATTGTCAAATAAAGCTCAGATGGGCAGAAGCCCTCAGGCTGCACATAACAGAAAGATATCTGTTAAAGCTGGGCCGATTCACACACTTAGGAAACATTTTCTTTCTTCTTTTTATCCTTGCCAACAAATTATATGAACTGGCACTTTGTGCTTTGTAGGCATTTTGAAATCTATGCAGATTACAGAAAGGAAAAATTAGTTGTTTCAATACCTACCATTCCTAAATTATTCTGCTCATTTAAGGCATCATGTACCGAGAGAACAAAAGAGTGCAAAGATCAAGAAATTCAAACCTTGCTCTACTTATAGTGTATGCCCAGGGTCATTTTCAATTGAGGAAATCAAGATTTGGAGAATTATTTTACATACTGTATAATGGATTTTACATAAAGTAGGAATTGGAACATAACATTCATCCCATTATAAGATCTACAGAAATCTTTTTCCTTAAGTCTCTTACTGCTTAGGTTTAATTAGTACCCATCTACCCTACCTCTTTTGTATTGAGTATTATAAAATTTTTTCCCCAGCTAATTGCAGAACTTCAGCTGTGGAGTATAAACACAAATAGAGGACTACAATGCATACAAAAAGGTAAATTGAACACCAAGAGGCAATTTAATTTACATCTAACATTTAGACAAATTATAGCATTTTGGTTATATATGTTGAGCCATTTGTGAATTATTTTTATTTGCAAGGCTGAGCAGAAATGACACAGATACCTGCCCCAGCCCCAACCTGCCCCAGTCCTATCATTTGCCTAGAGAGAGGCAAAGAGAGAATGGGGATAGGAGGTGTAGCAAAACTGAAAACCAAAAAAAAAAAAAAAAAAAAAAAAGTGTGAGCAAACTCAAGTTCCTGGTGTGAGCCAAGGTCATTACCTCCTCTTCTCTAGTTGCTCCCCTGCTCCCTCTTTGCACTGCAGCCACTCTAGGGCTATTTTCTGGGGCCTTGAAGGTGCTATACTTTCTCCTGCCTCAGAGTATCAGCACAGGTTCTTCCCACTGCTTGGGAAGTTCTTTTGCAACTTCAACCCCACTTCCTTCTCCACCTCCATCCCCTCAATCTACTTAAATCTTACCCATCCTGCAGATCCTCATTCAAGCATCCTTTTCTTAGGAATGCTTTCTTCTGAACCCCACCCCACCCCAGCTCCAGCCAAGATCATGTGGTAGTATTACATAACCTCATAGCCCTTATTACAGTTTAAGAAAAAAATAATAGCAAATATAAAGGATTCATGTTCTAGGCTATTATACGTTATAACAAAAAAACCTCACAGCAACCTTGCAAAAGATAATGAGACTCGGAAACATTAAATCACTTGTCTGTGATTCCACAGCTAACAAGTTGTGGAGCCAGGACTCAAACACATGTCTGGGCCCAAAGTGTGTGCTGTTAGCCACTACTTTTATTGCCATATTTATTTGCACAATTGTCCAGCCACAATTTGTCACCTCCCTCCTCCCCCCAGCACATACACACTAGTTGCTAAGTGCCATGAGACCAATGAACATGCATTTTGCTCAAGCCTGATCCATAATAAGAACCTAATAAATAATTATTGAATCAATAACTAAACATGGTTTGGAAGCTGAACACAGCTGCATAGCTCAGGATTTTACCAGCTGACACCATTTCTCCACATTTGGAGTCCTGTCTATGGGTTTAATCCAGCGAGGTGGCTTGGCCTAACAGACAACTTTAAGTTCTTTGCTTCAGTGAGTAAGGTACTTTTGTTCTTTTGTTTTTTGTTTCTTTTTTAATGGCTCAATTCCTTTCATTTTAAAGGCATAAGTAAAAACCAAAATGGTTAAGTGTTATTGATACTTTAAAGCATGTAAATTCTGTAAAAAACAATACCATTTCCATAAATGTTTCCTTTTAAAACTGAGTAGACATTGAGGTTAATAGCATATATTTTAATACTGACTCAAAAACATACCCCATTCTGAATGCAAAGAAACACTGGTACATTTGGTATGCAGCCAGGATACAAATTGCACCCCAGGTACAATCTGTGTATTAGTAATACTTATTCAGTCAACGGAATGTTAACAATGTTTTGTCAAAATGCATAACTCTGATTTGAATATGCAGTCTAGTTTTGAATAATTCAACTCTTTTTACCTGAACATGAATATTACTCATTTGAAAACTTAACTATTTTCCTGTTTTTGCTTTGTTTGTGCATACTTTTAGAGCATTTTAGTCCATGATGTGGGCTATTCAGTAACTGATGCAAATTTTCTTTTTAAAAAGAAAATAAAACCATTTTTAGTAATCAAAATATAAAAACACATCAAGACTGGCACTTGGAAAACTGAACATAACCTCAATTCAAGCAGCTCTTTTTAAATAAGAGATGTCCGCACACAGGTTATTAATTGAGAACTGCAAGGCTGAACTGCATTCGTATCTCAGTATTCATAAAGGGTTTTCAGCTACTTATTTATTTTCATAGGCACTACTCTACCCCAGTTAAAAACTCTTCTAAAATGAAGCTGCAACTTTCAAAGAATGTTTTGCATCTTCTGTGTTACATTGTTTCTGCCACTTTAATCTATTCAGTATATTGTTAAAGCATTGAAGCACTTTCCTTTATAATTAGAAACTTAGCTTTAAAAAAAAAGCATTTACTTCTCACTCCCATAAAAACAAAACATGAAAAATAAAAATCTCTTCCATTTGAAAGCTGAAGGAACCAAAGCATGGAAAACTAAGTGCCTTGCTCAAAATATAAAAATTAAGTTATTAGCCATTGACAAGTCATTTTGTTTTAAAAATGGTTGTTTTTGTACAATCACAGATATTCACATGGTTTACCTGGAAGGATAGTGCAAATTTAATATCAGTAATACCATTAACACAAAGTAAATTCTTTTTTATCTAAAACTCCAACATTTATAACATGCAAATAATCTCCTTCTTCTGTACTATGGCTAACATAATATTTTGGATAACCCCAATGTTTATCACACAGGGAAGTATCTTCTTACTCTTTGGGGAAAAAATAAGGTATATTGAATATAGTTTGAGGATTAAGTACATGTGTAGTTGTGGTTTTCAGGTCTCTGCATCCTGGCCATACACATAGCAATACACATGAATATGTGCTAATTCCTTTCCACCAACCTAATGGTTCTAGGAACTTGTAAGTCAAATTCCTGACTGTTTCATAACAAATATATGACTGGATCCTCACAAATCACCAAATAAGATATTGGGGAGACGGTATAAGAGAACAAAACTAATGTTTGAAAGGGGAGAGAACAAATCCACAGACAATTTACTTTTCTAACCAATGTTCTCTATATTGGTGGTAATATTATCAAGCCCTAACCTTACATAACGTATGCAATTGCTACTCCTCAGCTAACTTCAAAACTTTTAGTACATAGCATAACCATCTGTACACTAGAACTAAACAATCGCTGGTCGGCTGGTGTCGAATAAGACAAACCTCCCAGCACTGTCCAATAGACACACAATGTGAACCATGCATGTGATTCTAAATGCTCTGGGAACTGCCAAAAAAGAGACAGGTGAAACTGATTCTGATAATACATTGCATTAACCAATGTACCCAAAATAGGATCATTCAACATGTAATAAAAATAACAAATTATCGAGATATTTGATGTTATTGCATTTTTGTACTAAATCTTAAAAAATCTAGTGTGCATTTTATATTTCCATCACATCTCAGTTTGGACTAACACATTTCAAGTGTTCAATAGCCATTTGTGGCTAGTGGTTACCAGATTGGATGGTACAGATGATCCATACCTTGTTAATTGAATATTTACTCTCTTCTATGTTAATTATGTCTTGGTGTACCTGATAATACTAAAATAATGTATTTTTCAATATATAAAATAAGTTCCTCTGCCACTGAATATGTTTGAGATAGATCTTATATTCCCCTAACCCTTATTTAAAAAATTCATAATTGTGAATGTTAGTTGAATTATCTTTAGCAAGCCTACACAATAGTGATTAGAAGTATTTATCAGCATTGCTTTTGCATTTTCCACCTAGTTTCTAACTGGACATTAAGATAAACATAGAAAACACAAGAGATAAGCCCAGTAACTGGGACTCTGAGAGTGAGTGGAAGAATGAGTCTACAGCTGGTAGCACCTATGTTCTTCTGTCTTGTTTTGTTCACCAAACACAAACTCTACAAAATCTACTGTGAAGCATCATCTCCTGTCTCTTAATCACTCAATTTTTAAGTATTGTAACTAACTATCTTTATTTCCGCCTTTGCACTATTAGAGACTTAGATAGAGCCTTCTTCATCTAACCCTTCTTGAACTGTGACCCCACCTGCTCCCACTCTTCAGTTATAGCACAGTGCCATTAAAAAGGTCCTGCTGAAAATTAGTTTGGAAAATGTCACTTCCTGTTCACAGTCTTCTGATGTAAAGATCTTAAGTGTACATAGGATATAGTCTTAACCCCTCAATGTAGTTGTCAGAGCCCTCCATAAGCCCTCCATAATTTGATCCCAACCTACTTATATCAAACTATTACCTATAACCTACGGCATCCTACACTGTGGTTCACTGTTCTAGAATATGAGGTATGTCCAGAAAGTATCCAGCCATGTACTATGAAAAATAGAGACATTTATTGAAGAAGATACAATATACAAGAAACCTTGTACATAGGACAATGACAGGGCACCTCAGTCCCCTTCAAAGCAGGAACTTTAGGACCTCACACAGTTCTCCCAATCACCATCAGATGCCCCATTGTATTTTCCTGAATCTCACTGATGGTCTGAAATCTCTCCTCTTTCAAAGGTGATTTTAGTTTTGGGGAAAAGCCAGAAGTCACAGGGCACCAAATCTGGGCTGTAGTGGGGCTGAGTCATCTGGGTGATTTGATGTTTTGTAAAAAAAAAAACAACTGCATAATATGTGATGCAACGAGCGGGCACTTTGTCATGATGAAGCTGCCCATCACCACTTGCCCATAGCTGTGGCCTTCTGAATCATCCAAATAATTTCCATGGAGGAGTGTTCAAGCTTAACACAAAATTTGATGCAGATCGGTTGCTCTACTTGCTCAGTTATTTTGAATGTGATGCCACACAGTACACATGCTCACTCAACAGCATTTACCACCCACTGACTAGTACAGTGAAGTCCTCATTGTTCACACATGTGCATTCCAGTCCACTCTCCTTGGCTGCCAGGTTAGATCAATGTCACACAAACTATTCTCATTGTATTAACAATGACTGAACTTTTTCTGGACAGACCTCGTCATATGCTGACCTTTTCTGCTTTTGGCACATCCTACTCTTGCATCCTGGAATGCCTTTCCCCAACCTAGTCTTCAAAATCTAATTTGAATCCATTTTGTAAAACTTCTATAAATCCATCTATCCATCAATTCAATAAATGTTTTAGGAGAATCTTTTCTATATGCCAAATACTGTTAGACATTGGCGATTTCAAAAAGACTTTTTTTCTTGAAAAAAGTTGTTAAGTGATATTATATAATGTGATAAGTATTATAATCAACAAATGCACAAGGTGTTTTTGAAAGGCCACAGGAAATAAAACTTGTACCTATTTAGAGGAAGAGTAGAGAAGATACTACTGAGGAAGTGATATTTGAGCAGTGTCTTAAATGAGTAATAGTAATTTGCCAGGTAGAGAAGAAGGGCATATAAACTGACTATTTAAAGGACACAGAACTGCATGATTGAAAAATGGGAAACAGGTTGGTATTGCTAAAGTAAAAGTGATATTTAAATATTTACAACCGGTAGGATGTGTACTTACCAATCAAAATTGACAGTGGTCTTTACCTATGCATACCAATGAAATATCAGCCCAGAAACAAAGTCAATGAGTGTACTTGGCACAAAAAGAGTGGCAAAAAAGACTAGGTCACTGACAGACTAGTAAGGCTATGATAATGATTTGAATTTACTTTAGTAGGTAGGAGGAAATCATTCAGAAGTTTTAGATAAGTTAAAGTCATGTTATCAGTTATATTTTGGAAAGATCAACAAGGTAACTATAGAGAGAATGGCTCTAAGGTGAAGAATTAAAAGGCTGAGAGAACAGCTGGATGACTTTAGTCATCCAGGCAAGAGATGAAACCTACAGACAGAGATAAAAGATAAAATTCAAGGCAGATTTAGCAGATAAAAATTCACAGGATTTGATGAACAAATAAAGATGAAGGATGGGAGACTGGTGAAGAGATAAATGATGCATTTGAGATTTTTACTTTGGAAAACTGACACACAGTGATGCCATCAAACAAAACAAAGAACACAAAAAATGAGTAAAAGTTCCATTTTGTATATGTGGAGTTTAAAATACCTGAGGAGCACAGGTGGATGTGTCCAGAAGACAGTTATAAATGGGAGGCTAGAATCCAGGAGATACAAACATCTTGGAGTCACAGCTTATTACGTGGTCATTGAAACAAAGAAAATAGATGAGTGTACCTAGGGTGAGAAAAAAAAGCAAATTGCCAAGAATAAAATCCTAGTAAAGACCATCATCTATGAAATGGGAAGAAGAAATATCAGTGTTTGCCTTCTATAAAAGCTATTTATAGAACTCAGTCTTCTTCATGAGATCTGGAGATCCTAAAGGGCAGAAATTACATCATCTTTATGTTGGGGTACTCTCAATTCATTAAAAATGTTTGTCACCTACTAAGTTTACATACACACAAAAATATTGGCTAGGTTGAAATAAGTTTCATCTTAGAACACTTGGAGATAATATATATTTCTTAGGAACTTTGGTTAATAATACTCTTCATATCTGCTGTATCACTGCACATGAAAATGTACCTTCCAAATTCACCCACAACTTTAGAGTGCTTTTTCTCTGAGCTAAGGATCCAATCCATTTCAAATGGGCCACAAAGCCAGACATCTCATGAAGGCAGTAGCTGGGCATTCAACAGTCTAACTATTGGGAAACTCCTGCAGGACTGGTATGTGTAATGATTACTCTCCCTCTAACTTTTATCTTTGTGGAGAATGTGATGTTATTGAAAGACTCAGAGATACCTCTCTGTCACTTTTTGTTGTATTAACATTTACATGGCAAGTTATTTCACCCCTTGTGTCTGTTTGCTAATCTGTAAAATTGGGATAATGTGACCTACCCCTCAAGGTCAGTGATGAGAACTAAATGCAATCATGCAGGTAAAAGCACCAAAATCATTGTTTACTTAGTAGGGTCTGCATCTTTGGTAGGAATAGAACATTATTTTCTCTTTTGAATAAATTACTAGGGAGAGCAGAAGACATTTCTCAGAAAATAACACATATGAATTGTCTCAAAATTGAATCAAAAGTGAGAATGGATATTTGCAATAGAATTCATAATAACATGGCATAAAACTTTTTAAATATGACAGAAAAAAGGCATGAGTTCCTGTATAAGTAATCTCACCAAATTCATGATTTCATGATTAGTTGACTAATTTGAGCATAATTGTGCTTTTTGCTTCAGCAAAGGACCAGTCTGGAAACATAGACTGTAATAACTTAGGTAAAAATAAAGCAAATCAGTTGAATTCCAAGTTTGTGCAAGCCAGCATGTTACATGCCAAGACAAAAATTCAGAGAATCCTTTGCCTTCACCTGAATCACTGACAAAATCCTGGCTCCGGTAGAGGCACCGTGATGATTGTTTAGTTTTTTTGGCAGGATTTGTGGAGGAGTGTTTGTCTTGACATTCTTATTTTTCCAAATGCCAATGGAAAAGTCAACTTCCCTTTCCTGCTACAAGGAAAAAACATAAGAAATAGTAGTAAAGTATATAAACAGCCCAGGATCATCAAAAGCCATGGACATTTGGTAACCTCTAGAACGGATTAGTCACATTTAATCATTTTAGTAGAAAAGAGGTCAAAACCTTTGAAATTGAAAAATGTGAAAACGCTCTGGCTGGTGTGGCTCAGTGGATTGAGTGCCGGCCTGTGAACCAAAGAGTCACGGGCTCAATTCCCACTTGGCGCACATACCTGGGTTGCAGGTCAGGTCCCCAGTTGGGGGTGCAAGAGGCAACCACACATTCATATTTCTTTCCCTCTCTTTCTCCTTCTTTCTCCTCTCTCTAAAAATAAATAAATAAAATCTTTAAGGAAAAGAAAAAAATGTGAGAGTTAAAACCAAGGTAATAACAACATAGTGTAAATGCCTATCTCAGATTTAAAAAAGAGAGAGAGAGAGAAAGAAAAGAGCTAGAGAGAGAAATTACTAGGGGGAGGGCTGCAAATAGAAAGATGTTCCAGTGTTCCAAGACAATCCTGGGCTTTTGAAGTAAAAAGATGGGGCTTGCAGTTCTGACTCTAGACTCCACAAGCCAATTCATCTTATACTTAGCCCCTTGATTTCTTTAACTGGCAAAATCGCTTTCCACCGTTTAGCATTTCCTATTGGCATACTATTTCTATTAGCACGCTATTAGGCATGGAAGTACTTTGTAAACTGTAAAGCACCATGCCAGTGTGAGCTTTACAGGATGCTAGCAGCAGCCCTGTAAGGATTCTGATTTATTGGCCGATTTGTTGTCCATTTGCACCTTTGTTTGACTAGTAGAAACCCAAAACTTATTCTATTCCTCTGTAGAAGCCTACTCTGTTCTTCAAAAGAGGCCATTCTCAAACAAAGCAACTTATTCAAAAAATCTGGTTTGCTTCATTTTTCTTGACAGTCCTGCCACCAAACACACCATCCCACCCAAGAGAAATAAAAATAGATTTATGGTGCCAAACTTGAAGTTGAGACTTACTATGTGAAATCTTATTTCTATTAGGGAATATAAATGGGTTCCTTATAACGCTTCAACTTTTCCCATAACGTGAACATTCAGTGTCAAAAATTTCTGACATAAGGTTATGAAAATGTTAGACTGCTTTTAATATATTTCTTTATGTGTGCATTTTCTTCCAGTCTTTTTTAAAAAGTGTATTATGAAATATTTTTATATCAATGAGGTAAATACACTACATGACAGCTATCATATATTTACTCCAGCTTAGGAAATAAAATGGTAGCCACTAAAGTTGAAGGTCCCTGTGAATCACTCCCCAATTTCACTATCTACCCTATTCCCCCAAACAAATGTCAGAATTATCCTAAATTTGTTGTTTACATAGTTAATAATAGCATATATTTCTTCTTTAGTAAAATTATTTTTCAAAATATCTTCTTCAGAATTTGCATAGTACCTGCCCCTAAACTGTCTGAAATCATTGAAGGGTTTTTAAAGCTTCTCTAGTCACTTTGTTAATCAAACCAACTAAACAGAGAAGTTAGGCAACTAACCTAAGGCCACACATCATTAGTGCTAAGTAGAACTAAGAGCACAGTGGACAGATAAGGATTAGGACACAGCAGACCTTTGGTTTGAGCTACTTCTGCTACTTACTAGCTGGCTCATCTTAGCTATATCATTCCAATTCTTTGCTTTAGTTTCCTCATCCATAAAATGTATTAATACTTGCTTTGATTCCAGGGTTATTATGATAAGAAAATGAGGTGATCTGTGCACAAGTCTACAGACGTTCTACAAATGTCATGTACTGTTATCATTAGAGGTCAAAATCTTGCCACTAAGTCTGAGATGATGGCTCCAACAAGGCTGGGGCCCAGTCCCCATATGGCTTCAAGATTCCCATAGGCCATCTTGCAAAAATTGCTATAATTTACTATATTTTTAACATATAATGACCCAAGTAATGTTTCTTAAAGCCCTGTAGATTGACATTTCCTCATTTTCCAAATCATAAAGACTGACTTCCACAGAGGTTAGATGAGTTGCCTAAAGTCACACTGTTACTAAGGAGCAAACCTGAGATTTAAAGCCCATATTTCCACCCACTGGGCTATGTTGCCTTCCTAGATTTGCCCAAGGCTCTTTGGCGTGTCTTGATTATCCCTGTCCAGTTTGTGCTGGGCGCCATAGCACCAGCCTTCACCCAACAACAAGAAGCAGACCATATATCTCCTGACTTTCAATCTGGTATACCAAGTTTACACAAAAGATTTTTTAAATTAAATCTTTACCTTGGCATCAGTGTTCTTATGCATTCAGTAGTCTTATGAAATTAGAGAAATTAAACAAACATTTTCTCAATGTTGTGTATGAAAGAGAGGATGTTCACTGAATATGTCTAGATTCCTTCCAATTATTTCCTTGGACGGAGCAGTTACATACAGCCCCTAGGTTTTAGTTTTGGTCATGACTCCACTGTTGGTGTTATCCCCAGCCCAGCTTCCAAAATACTACCATTATGCAAAAGTGGAAACTGGGGCCATGCAACTTTCTCAAAGTCCCACAGCTGGTGGCACATCTGAGACTGGACTGTTGGCCATCTCTCACCCAGGTCAGTGCCCTTTTGACAATATCACACCTCCTCTGTAGGGAATTTATTAATCATTTTTCAAATTTTAAGTACAATGTAAATTTTTAATTTGATATTCGTTGACACCATGGCACCACTTTGATGATTCAATCTTGAAGTGAAACCTGTGAACTTCTGACTCATAAATAATAATAGTAGTTACCAAAATGATTCATTTCCTGCTGGGCTTAACAGCAGGGCGTAAAGATTTAATTTTGAAAATTTCCAAAAACCAGGAAATAGTAATTCCAAAAGAGAAGCTAGGAATTCGGGTTTATCAGTTAATCTTTTAGAAAGAAGGCATTGATAGCTGAACTAGAATGCAATTAAGCTCTTTTCTTATTTACCATGAAACAAATTCATCTTTTAAAAAAACAGTAAATACCTGAACTGCATTTTATGCACAGAAAGAGAAAAAAGAGACACAGGTAAACATAATCTTCCCTGCTCTGACTCCATCTTGTTTTCAACACCCTTGGTACTTACTGTCTCCTTACAGACTAGAGTCTTGACAAGAATTATCCCTCAACAATCACGATTAGTCTTTAGCAAGCAAATCCAATGTGCTGTGTACATACAACATCTAAGGAATGTCATTTCTGTTCTACTGAAAGTAAAGGAAAAAACAGATAGGGAAACAGACCATCTCTGTCAAAGAGGATGAATGTGAAGATAGCTCAGGATGCTACAGACCCACAGAGGAAGGGGATCTGTCCCTGTCTCTAGACTTTTCACTCACAGTGTGACACCTAAGCTGAGTCTCAAAGGATGCATTTCAGTCAGACACAGATAGTAACGACATTTCAGGCCAAAGAAACACCTATTATGTGCAGGGAGTGAAAGCAGTTTGGTTTTACTAAAGTACCAAGCTCAGGACGATTAATTTCTCAAGATAAAGCTTAAAGAGGTGGGGGAATGTCCTTAGAGGTCCCTGAGAACAAGCTGAATCTATAGTAAGACATCAACACCTGGAGACCTATTGAGAGGTGTGTGGCAAGAATTTCATTCTTTAAAATAGGTTCTGACATTTATGAATTACTGGCATTTATATTCTAATAAGCTTCCTTGAGTAGAAGAAAAAGTGTGCTTGTGTCAGAGAGATGGGGCAGTTGCAGTTAAACCTCCATTCCTTTTGGTACAGTGGATCAAGGTTTGGAAACTCTCTGCTCTAAATTGCCCTTTGTCAGCAAATGGAATCCTCCAGTGTAGAGCAAACTGTGATTGTAGTACAAACAATCTTATAGTCATAACAATCCTGACTGGGGACACTGAATCTTTCTAAGAGTAAATTGGGTGGGGAAGGAGGATGCCTCTATGGCAACCTGACAGAATATAGTGATGCCAATATCCAGAAACTCAAATGTTTTAATTGAAACATCCTATCAAGTTGCATAATAAATTCTCTGCTAGTGTCCAAAACACAGGCTCAGTCTTTAACAGTAAATAATGTTAACCTAAAGGGACTGTCATTCAGCCATCACTTATTGAACAACTACAACATGCACTTATGTGAAAGTTTCCATCTGGATGAAGAAAAAATACAGAGGTTCCTATAGACTAGGAGTTTAACGTTTGCCACAGGCCCAATTATAAAACCACAAGCTGCTGTACCTCAAGGCAGGCTTAAGAGCAATAACAGAAGTTTCAGCAAATTGTTATGAAGGTTCAGAGGCTAGAGAGATTAAACAGATATAGAAAATTTCCCCATTTTCCATAGGAATAACAAATATAATCAAGAATAGATGAAAAAAATCAAGGATCACAATTTTCTCCCTGATTAGATTGCCCACTCTATTATAAGAAAATTCAAGTTAGAAAGCCAGGCTTTACTATATACCTCAGAATGTACACAAAACTTTAAATTTGTCAAAAAAGATGGAATATAAATTTTCAGAGACTAGATCCCTCTGACTCCTATTATTTGAAACTAGGATGGCTCACAGGAATATCTCAGCCAAGCTCAACCACCGTGAGGACCCACAGAGCAAAAGAGAGGATCGCTAAGGTAACCAAACAGCGGAAAGTAATTACTCAAATTGGAATTCAGCCAGGCTGTGCAGGCAATACCCACACCCTTTAGAAAATGTCATAGACTTTTTAATAACTGTGGCAATTTTATTCCACAGACATGAATTAGTAGGACATATCAGAACGAGAATAAAATATTCTTGTTTTCTACACCCATGAATGGGTACGCAGCCAGAGGAAAGAAGGCAGACTATAAATCTCAGAAACATGATGATGAACGTGCTTAGCTACAATATTCACTTTGTTTCTAAATGTTATTTTTTTTAAGTGTAGAAAGAGAAACATAGTGCTAGGTGTGGAACAGAATTAAAATGAGGTGCCTTAGATAACCAGTGAAGAATAATGCTTCCATTCTTCATATTGCTGGTTTAGTGTAAACATGGAAACACACCATTTATATTTGTATATGTTAGAAATCCCAATGACATATAGTAGGATGTGTTATCACAGCCTCTGGACCACCCCTTACCCCAAACCCCCCGTGTTTCTGTTTTACTTCAAAATTTTAATATATTAAAGTACAAATGATTGCCCTAGGAACTAAATTTTTTTTTGTTCCTACTGTCCAAAGGGAATGATTTAGTTGGTGGATTATATGACTTGATCCAACAAATAATTAATGAGTACCTACTATGTGCCCGGAATAGTCCCTTATTCTCGAAGAGCTTATAGGCTGGCAACCACATGAAATGAAAATCATTGAGTTTCCAAGAAAATAGAAATGTGTAACTGTGAGTTGTCTGCAGGGCAGAGAGAAACTACCAAAATGCAGAATGAAAAACAGGAGTAAATACCAACACCCAGTCCTGGCTGGTGTGGCTCAGTGGATTGAGCACGGGCCTGTGAACTAAAGGGTTGCCAGTTTGATTCCCAGTCAGGGCACATGCTTGAGTTGTGGGCCAGGTCCCCAGCTGGGGGTGTATAAGAGGCAACCACACATTGATATTTCTCTTCTTCTCTTTCTCCCTTCCTTCCTCTCTCTCTAAAAAAATAAATAAATAAAATCTAAAAACAAAATACCCGCACCCAACATTGGCCCTGTTGGTATTTAACAAGAAACATTTTACTTTGGTAGGTGATAATAAAAACATTTAATGCATACTTACTTTGTGCCAAGCACTGTAAGAGTATACAGTGCTTGGCACAGTGTCTTTCTCATATTTCCACAGAATGCCTCAGTATGGATCCAAGTGGGGACCTTGTGTCTCATTCCAGACCAGCGCACTGGTCCAGCACAGCCAGCTCAAGGCTCAAGTCTCAAGGCCACCAATTACTAGCTCTGCTCTCTTAGACAAGATATTTAACTTCTATGAAACTTCATTTTCTTAATCTAGAAAATGGTGATAATTGAATCTCTCAGGGTTATACAGTTAAATGAGATAATGTTTATAAGGGACTAACACTGATAGTAAGTACACAGCACAAAGTGGTACTGGCTCTGCCCTCATAAACAGTTTCTTCTAATGGTATATTAAAACACTTGCTGTCATAAATCATCCTCAAGCTCCAGATGCCTTCTGTGTACAGTGGTCAGCTGCTTCCAGGCCCTCTCCTCACTGAGTCCTCTTCTCTTGCCCATTCCAGGTAGATATCAAACTGTGCTATAACCCAGAGTAATAGCAAGGAGGGGCAGTAGGCCCCAGCCTCTGCCCCCATCCTCCTTTCTCTCCCTGGTACAGTTTCCCTCATGTATATACTTGTGTAGCTTTAGCTCCAATTTCTCTTTCCATCACATTTAATCCTTTCTTCAAAAATATTTTTCCCTTACTCTCTCAAGCCTTCCCTTTATGCACCATTGTGAGCCCAAAGAACAATACCAATAATCACTGATAAGCATTAGAGTATGATTAACAATGCATTTGTGTCAAGGAAGGAAAAGCCATCCCCACTGTTAGGCTTACAACATTAAGGCCTTCATCCACTTACAGTCCTTCAAGTGCCCAGAAGTCCCTACTATACGCCTCATCTTTCTCTAATTGAACTTTCTTTTTTTCTTAGACACAAGTGATCAAGATAAATATGAAACTAACTCTAAATGTACATTATTCTATTCTAGTTTTATTAGTGAATAATATAGTTTAAGCCTGCAATATTTTGGCATTTATTAGCTCAAATAAGCACTAGCATTTATTAGCATATTTAATACCATGTTTTTTTTTTTCTTAACAACCATGTTTTTATAGGGAAAAAAATTCTCTGAATTCTAAACCAACTTACATGCAAATGTATGAAACTGAACTTTTGAAAAGTGGGGGAATATTTATTTCAAGAACATTGCATGATACTAGAAAACATAAAGAGATGCTGATTTAGAACTCACGCTGCTGAACTGCATGTTCATGCTGAATTGGGAATGTGTTTTAACTCTTCATGGAGGACGAATTATATAGCATTTTGTCCTGATACTGTAGTTCATCTTAGTCACAAGCAGCTTGAATTATGCAAGCCTAACATGATCTCTGGTAATAAGTGCAAGACTGTAAAGTACCCCTCCCTGCCTTTGAAAAAGGGAATGACAATTTAGAGCTATTCCTGCAAAGGCTGCCAGCTCCCAGCACACACAAGAAATGTGCTCCCTTTTTTGTGTGTGCTTTGCATAGCAGTTGACTTCTGTCATTCATGGCCTAACTCTGGTTTCAAGGTGACAGGTCACATGTGCTTCAATACTTATGTAAATAACAATATTGGGCTTAGAAGTCAATCTAACCAATGACCTTTTACAAACAATAGGCCTTTCTATGGGAAGAGCCTTCCAGGATTCTGAGCGCCAATGAGGTAATCGAATATGCATTTTGGTTATTGTTACCAGCAGGCTAACATCCTGCACTGGAAGGATGATTCTGGGAGAGAAGCAGTTTGCAGATTCCATCACCAGAAAATGGACATATGTTTTCTGTATTTATATTTACACATAATTGTTTTCATTTAAAAAATCCGCTGTATATACCAACACAACAGATCATTCAGAATGTTATGCTTTCACCTGAAGCGTTATTTTTTCTAGATTGTAAATAAAACAAATAATGTGTTATTCCCCACTTCCTAATTAGCCAATTGTCTGATGGTTTTTTAAAAGGTTTTAAGAATGTCACACAATGTGTATTATGGGTTGGCCAAAAAGTTCATTTGGTTTCTTTCATAAGAAGGCTGCAGTAGCTCTTAGTTTTCTTTGACTTAATTTGAAACAACTTTGTTAAATTATATTGTGACAGCTGTCACATCAACATGCATTTTTTCAAAAACTTATCAAAATTGGTAAATTTTTGTGTAGCCATCCTAATACTGAAGATGGAAGAAAGTACCCAACATTTTCAGCATATTATGCTTTATTATTTCAAGAAAGGTAAAAAACACAACTGAAATGCAAAAAAAAAAAAAAAAAAGATTTGTGCAGTGTATAGAGAAGGTGCTGTGACCGATTGAATGTGTCAAAAGTGGTTTCTTGCAGGAGATTTCTTACTGGACGATAGATACTCAGTCAGATAGGCCAGTTGAAGTTAACAGTGATCAAATTGAAACATTAATTGAGAACAATCAACATTATACTACACAGGAGATAGCCAACATACTCAGAATATCCAAATCAATAAAGTTATTGGTGAAAATGGAAAATGTCTTTTATTTTATGGAAAAAACTAAATGGACTTTTTGGCCAACCCAATATGAAAGGCAGTAGGTGTATGGTAGTATCCTGTTTTGGGTTTTTGTTTGTTTCTTTGTTTCTTACTCTTTTTTAAAGCTGAGTAATAACTCAGTTTCATGTTTTATTTCATTCAAAACCTCTTTAAAATTTAGGTCCAAATTTGAGATTACAAAATATGGTCCTTCAGAGCGGTTTCAGAATTGTTCCACAAAAGGTGTTAGAAATTATTTCATTTCAGCCTTGTATTTCCTCTTGTAAACGGCAGCAGAAGTGTTCTTCACAGTGACACCACTGCAAAACGCATTCCTCACTGATGGTAGACCGTGCCATCC
This sequence comes from Anoura caudifer, assembly GCA_004027475.1. NCBI lineage: Eukaryota > Metazoa > Chordata > Mammalia > Chiroptera > Phyllostomidae > Anoura > Anoura caudifer. The sequence continues at coordinate 45,804 of PVKU01009262.1, forward strand.
CCAGAACTGTTGGAGAGCTAGCTTTTCTTTTCTGGCAAAGGGTCCGGGGGAGCCAAGTTAACTTTGAAACAATAGTGGTATTAAAAGATTTAGAATTCTTCCAAGGTTTCAAATTACACTTTAAAAATTATGTATGTTGCTTCTTTTCATGCTTTTGTGAAATGATTCAAGTGTTTTCTTTGTGGACCTTAGAAGATGCTCAAAATTTGAAGTGTTCAGTGCAAAAGGACAGGGAATTAAGTAGTCATGGGTTTGTGCCCCATACAAGTTAGAAACTAACTTTTTTTTCAACAACAATGCTAATTAGATTGCAAGATGCAATGTGTGCTATAATTGATTGTTAATAGTCTAGAGCTAGAATAAAAGCTAGAAGCTGTTTTGAACTTTCACAAAAAAAAAAAAAAAAAAAAAAAAGCTATAGACTTGGTCTCCTGAAAGAGATGGTCCTATGTTTATTGATGGCTTATGGGATTTAAAGATAAAAGGAGCATTTATCTAACTGGGAGATGATAACCCCAAGCCACAGAATCCTGGTTTGTGAACTCTCTTACACTTGTGAATGAGGACCACCCACTGCCTCTTTTTCCCTTAAACTCTCCTCAGAACCTTAGTATGTTTGCTAGGGCTGGCACCACAAAGCACCACAGACTGAGTGGCTTAAACAACAGAAACTTCTTTTCTCATAATTCTGGCAGCTGGATGTCTGAGTTTAAGGTATTGGTAGGGTTATTTTTCTTTCTGAGGCCTCTCTCCTTGGTTTGTAGATGACTACCTTCTCCTTGGGCCTTCACACAGACTTCCCTCTGTGGGTGTCTGGGTTCAAATTTCCTCTTCCAGTATGGATACCAGTAAGACTGGATTAGGGCCCACCCTAATAATCTTATTTTAACGTAATTACCTCCTTAAAAGCTATCTCTAAATACATTCATATTCTGAGGTACTGGAGGCTAGGCACCAGCGTAGGAATTTTGTGGGGCAGGAGAAAATTCAACCCATAGTAATACATAAGACAGATAAAAGAGAGTGCTGGGATTAACAGGGCTGCAGTCTCACAGGCCTGTCCTTCCATTTTCCTCCTGCGCCTATCTTCACCACCTCTCCCCCCTCAAGCTACCTCTCAGATTCCTTCTAGAAACACTAGGATGCCTAGGGAAACTGTTCAACAGTTAATTTGTTTCCCAAACGTCAGTGGATATTTACCATGCACAGCACTGTGTCATATGGTGTGTGGAACAGTTGCAGAAGTAAATAAAACAAGCCTTGCATTCAAATAGCTTATGTCAAACCACACTGTCATATTAATTAAATTGCAGCTAAAAACTGGAAACATACTGGATCTATCTTCACACCCATGAGAGCGGCAGCAGGGTGCTGCGGAGGGAGTCCAGGCTTGACATGAGAAGAACCAGGTGTGAGCACAGCTTTTTTTACCTGCCAACAGGTGAATACCTGACTCAAATGAGATAATTAAGATTAAGGAGTATTGTAAATTGGAAAGTGCTACAAAAAGCTTAAGGTATTATTAGAAATCACTAAACCAGCTTTCAAAATGCAGCATTGTTCCCGCCTCATTCCACACCTGCACATTCCACAGGCTAATTGCCTGTATTATTAGAAGTCACCTTACTTAATCAAATTTAAACATTCAGCCTCTATTTAATTGAAGGCTCTGTAGCTTTAATCAGATGAGATAGTCTATAACTCATTTGGTGATTTGGGGAGTAGATTAATCAAGCCTGAGATAGGTTCTCTCAATCCAAAATAATCCCTTTAACTTCCCTCCAGCCCATTTTGAAGTTTTAAATGATCAAATAGTTAGTTTTTGTGCAGGGAATAGGCATTCTTCCTTTTAAATCACTTCACAATCCCCAACTGCCCTTCTCTGAGCCATATAAGCTATTGCCCACCACTGGACACCTTGGTCACCCTGACTGAGTAACTCTCCTAAAATTTACCACACTACCTAATATTTTCCATGGAGCAGTCATATTCTTAACATGTGCTCCCAGCATGCAAAGAATCAGAGCTCCACAGGAAATTAGACTTTCATGTTTATTCTGTAGGATCCTCCTATGTCTTTCTCCTGGGCCAACCTTAGAAATGGCTACTCCCCTACCACTGTCACCAGCCCCTTTTCTGGCTTAGTTCGATTTCCAGCCAAAGACAGAGGACTCTTCTCTTTCCTGTTTCCCTTTTCTTCCCTTTGGATTTAGTATAGTGTTACAGGCAAAACTGTCATCCTTTTCTCAATTTGGCAAGCAGTAAATGAGAGACTCGGCCAGGCACTGTGTAGGGTAGGCACTCAAGTCAGACACATCCTTTGCTGTCTGGAACTCACAGACACATGGGGAGACAAGGATGTAAACAAGTGAGGATGATGCAAGATGGGCCAGAGGAGTGTGCTCAGGGCTGGAAGCACACATGAAGATGGGATTCTTTCCCATTGGGGAATTAGACAGAGGCTCACAGAAGAGGAGGCATTAGAACTGGGTCTTGAAAGATTTGAAGAAAAGGCATTCCAAGTAGAGGAAAAGCAGAGAGTTCAGAATTTGCATAAGGTATATTTGGGGTCCCCACCTGTGCAGCTGGAAGGAACCTGATGATATTACATAATGAGGTTGGAAGAAGAGTTTTGAATGCCAGGTAGACCTCACTGGTTACATGCCTGTCATGAGTGGCTCAGTCAGCCAGCAGTTCCAGCAACATTGCCCCTCTCCCTTGCCATTGCTCTGGAAGAAATGACCCAAAAGGAGTCTCATTTAATACCTCATCTAAGGAAGAATGCTGTAAGTGAGCAATCAGTCATTCCCTTGAAAGGGAAAAACAATGTGTTTTTATACTTTTGATTCATGCAAATGCTAAAATGTGTGTGTGTGTGTGTGTGTGTGTGTGTGTGTGTGTGTGTTTAAAAATACTCCCATAGGGTGTGATTAAAACTCAATTCCATCTTATATTAGCTACAGATTAATGAATTGATCAGCTTTTGCAATACTTTCTAAAGAGAACATACCACACAGCCTTCTTGCTTTTCAGTTTATAATCTCTATTAAGTGACATATATCCACTTCACAGCTCAGCTGTCACCACTAGGCTATGACTCGCACCTTGTCATCTCTAGCACAGACTTCACCTTCACTCCAAGGGCATATACCCAACAGTTCATAGTCACCTTCTACTTGACTGTTGGCTCTCACATACAATTTACCATGTTCAAACCCAACATTCCTTCTCTTCAAATCAATTTCCTCTCCATTTTCCTTTTCTCCTTCAGTGCTTCAGACATTCTTCCATAGTCACTAGCTGTTTAAAACCTCAAAATCATTTTAGATTCATCTCATCCCTCATACCTTATCAAACTGAAAATCCAATCGATTTTTATCTCAGCCTCCTTTTGTCCCTATTTTCAAGGCTTTGAGTCTAGATCACTGGGGCAGTTTTCTCATTGGCTTCCCTGACTCTAATCCAAGCTATACAGAGCTGCCAAACTAATCTTCTTTAATATATCACTTTCATCATGTTGATTCCCCGCTCAATAATCGTAGATAGTTCCCCATTTCAGATGCAACCAAAACATAGTGAAAGCCCACTAGGAAGTTTCACAGATGCCGTCTTCTCTGAGGGGTAGGTATTATTATCCCAATCATAATAATGATGAAAATTGAGGCTCCAAAATCTAACTTGCCTAAGGCTAGTAATTGTAGAGTCAGGATCATAACCCAGTCCTTTAAGTCTTGGTCCAATGCTTTGCTTTCACAGAAGTTTTTAGTTCCTGTGCTTGCTTTCGAGAATCTCCATAATCTCCCTTTGCCTCATTTAACCAATTGTATTTTTCTAACTCCCCAGCATAGCCTTCCCTATGGCCAGCCTTGGCTCCTCACTGCCTCTCAATATGCCTACCTCATTCCTGCTCTTCCACGGCTTCCCTTGGGCACACTGTAGCTTTTCCCAATCTCTGAGGGACACCCTAAGCCCCACCAGGGTCTTTTTTGGTTTCCTGACAATGCCAGCCTTCCTCAGTTGGACTCCTCCAGTACTTACACTCCAACAGAGTGGCTCATAGCCTAAGGACAAGCAGCCATGGGCTGGGGTATAGGTCAGGGGAAGAATTCATGGGCTATGGATCCGAAGCACATACTAAATTATATGCAACTCACATGTATTTGCTACTATTTTCTAAAAATAAGTAGATACTATGGTGGTTAATAAAATATATATTAATTTAAAATAATTCATGTTTGTTCTTTGCCATTATATATTTTCCCATTTCTAAGTACTAAACATAGATAAACTCTTAAGAGTTTGTGAAATATCTGATGTTAAAAAGGAATCTTAATCTCAATGAGGTTGGAAACCACTGGTCTAAACACTCAGGTGAATACAATCTTGTTGATTTGCAATTGTACATGTACTTCAATCTTGTAAGCCCCTGTGAGGCCTTTAAAGTTTCTTTTAAGGTACAGCACTAGAGCACACTTCTGAATCCTATAGCACCTCACCCAGCACTGAACAGGTGGTGGGTGTTCAACAAATATTTGTTACAAATTTCCCTCCCTCAATGAAGTATAATGTTATACTTTAAAAAAAGTTTAGGTTTATTCACTAAATGATAGGTTGAGAAAAAGCACATTTCTACAGCTCATTAAGTTTCCAAGAATAGTGGCGCTTTCCACCCTTTGTTCCATTCATGGCCATCGTGCATGAATTTCAGTGAAAACTCTGATTACTGCTCTTACTTTTTTTTTATTAAAACATAAGAGAATATTAGTAGATGGATTTGTGGGTCAGAATTACATCTTGCTTAATAATAAATGGTCCATGAATACTTAAATCTGTTACTTCCCTTTATAAAACATAAATCAGAGAGAAGCCTTGAAGGTAATCATTTGAATTCCCCATTCCTACAGGTATGACAATTAAGGGCTGATGGAACTCCTTCAACTCATTGCTCAGCTTTGAAATTTAGCTAAATTACAGGTTCAAATTAAGACCTGGATAACACTGAATAGCCACACAGTTGCTACCAGACCTATAATACCTTCCCTATCCTTATAGAAGACTGGGGGAGAATTCTAGTGTTTGGGACAGGCAGGAAAATCCTTATGGCAGCATAATGGTTCATTGTACAGTATCCTTAGAGAACAACATTTTCCAAACACATTTCCCAAATAATTAAAATGTACTCATTTACAATTTCAAAACTTTTTATATTAGAATTGTATATAATGTTTTAAAACTGTACTACATGCTTTCTGATTTATATTAAACAGATGATATTGAAAATATTGAGTTGGCCAAAAATTCCATATGGTCTTTTTCTATAAAATAAAAGACATAATTTTCATTCACCAATAACTTTATTGATTTGGATATTTTGAATATGTTGGTTGTCTCCCACATGGTATAATATTGATTGCTCTCTATTAATGTCTCAATTTGATCCTATCAACTTCATGGAGCATCGTCCAGTGAGAAATCTCCTGCATGAAACTTCACAAACCACTTCTGACACATTCAATCAGTCACAGCACCTTCTACATACCCTGCGCAAATCTTTTTTTGCATTTAAGTTGTGTTTTTACCTTTCTTAAAATAATAAAGCATAATATGCTGATAATGTTGCATACTTTCTTCCATCTTCATTATTAAAATGGCTACACAAAAATTCACCAACTTTGATAAGACATGCACACTGATATGACAGCTGTCACAATACAATCTAACAAAATTGTTTCAAATGAAATTAAAGACATAAGTGCTATTAAAAACCATCTTACAGAAAAAAAAAAAACATTTGGCCAACCCTATAGGTCTTCCTTAAGTTAATCATATTGAATATTAACAATTATTTTATACAATTCAGGTATATAACAGGGCTTTTTCTCCCCTACATTATATGTCCCCAGACTATTATACACTTTGAGTTCTGTAGAATTAAAAAAAAATCCTAAAATTATTTTAGACTTAAAGTTGCTAAATAGTATAGACTATCTCTACACACCCTTCACTCAACTTCCCCAATGTTACTCTCTTAAAATAACCACAGTGTAATCATCAACACCAAGAAATTAGCATTGGTACAATACATACTATTATCTAAACTACAGATTTTATTTAGATTCACCAGTTTTTCCACTAATATTTTTTCTCTATTCCAGGATCAACCCAAAATCTCAGAATGAGTTAATTTTTTTTTTTTTTTTGTCTCAGTGCCCTCCAGTCCATGACAGATCCACAGTCTGTCCTTGTCTGCAATGAGCCTGTCACTTTTGGTTAGTTCTGGTCAGTTATTCTGTAGATGTCTTTCAATTTGTCTGACTTTTCCAATAATTATAGTGAAATTACACATTTTTGACCAAAATATCACAGAAGTACAGTTGTTCCCCTTCTTTTGTCTATCATATCAGGGGTTCATGATGCAATATGTCTGATTCTGGTTATGTTAACCTTGTATCTGCTGGGATATTCCAACTTACTATTTTTTCCTCACTAATTAATACATATTTCTCTGATTTGTTAATACAATTTCCAACTCTTACCTCAGAGAGAGGCATCAGGTACTTGCCTCTAGTAACTTGCTTTGTAATCTGTTGTAGGCTTAAAATTCAGAAAAACTCATTCATCAGAATTCTCTTCAAAATAAAAAAAGTGTGCTCTTAGCAAGGATTTATTGTAGATTTTAAAGACAGGTCCTATTGCTACATGGACACCCTTTGTGGTTACATTCCTATTCTTGGTTTGGATGTTTTCTTTCTAGAGTCTGCATTGTTGATAATGCCTGATGAGTCACCCTTCCTAAGTGAGGTATTATCTTAATGGCACTTCAAAGTCAGATGAAGATACCTGAAAAGTTATGGTGAAATGGAATCACCACAAGTTATTTCCTGTTCAACAAGCAAGTTCACTCTAACAGTCCTTTCCCAGTTGGTGATACAAGAAATCTAAATAGGAGGAATTTAGGTGGGGGCATTAATTTTGTAAAGAGTAGAATCAGATGTGATACCCATAAGCCAAAAAGCTGCTCCATAAGCACATGAATGTTAATTATTCTTTCCACTCTCTAAACTCAAGCTCCAAGTTCCAAATTACCCCGGCCAAAGAACTGACAAAAGAATCGAATCTTCATATTCCGTCTTCCCAATATCATCTATAACACGGAAAATATCTTACTGAAAGAATATTCAAATCATCATCAAACCCACCCTTCTCCTTCTACACAGGATTTCACTGCAACGATTTCAGAAAAGAAACTGCCTTAATCTATAAATTTTTCAGAGAACAGTCCTTTCTTATTACATGCCTCATATATTTCCTTTTATTCAAAATATCCATGTAGAGTAAACACATTTCTATCTACAGTGAGATACATTTTAAAACAGTATATGTTTAACATATATTTAAGATCCTTTTAATAGGTTTCCATTGTTTTGATTTGGTGAGGGTAAGATCTAGCCCATTTTTCCTGTTTAGTGCAACTACATTAAGAACCCAAACATTTTTCAAATAGCATATCCTAAAAAAAAAAAATGTGATTCATGATTCTTTATCTCCCTTTTCATGGTTCTTAAAAATGATTGAGTCACTGTTGTTCTCTTGTTTAATCTGATAATTATGCAAGCACTAAATCTTACATTGGAGCAGAAAATGTTAACACACATTGAAAAACCAAAAAGCGTAGAACTATAATCTGTATGATAAAATGCATTACTCTGTTTAAAAGGATTGTTTTACAGATGCAATTAACAATCAGTGATCATACAGTTTAGACCGGTGTTTTGATGCCATCTGTTGGAATAAGTCCTCTCACTCTCTAGAATGAAGCTGTAATTTTCAGTTTACAGTTTCATTAGGCAACATACAGCATTACAGTAACCAGAAAAAAAGAGAAATCCTAAACACTTTGTTTTTTATAGTCCTTCATAAACAATCATGTTGCTGAAATTTTCCAAGAGACAAAATTTAGAAAATTAGCAACATGACCACAGATTGTCCTGTTTTATTTCACAGCCTTAAAATATCACCAACAGTTCCAATGGCCAATGACAGTTTTCTAACTTTAGTTTCAATATTTTCAATGTGGCTTCCATCTGTTTAGTTTATCTATGCTTTCTATTAACTTAAAAATGTGTCCACCCTATGCCTAAACAAGTTATGTCATACTGCCAGTGATGAAAGTTAACAACCTGTCCACATTTCTGTTTGTTGTTATTAGCTTATTAAACGCCAGATCAAATCTTTTGGGGTTTTTAATACACTAGGGGGTGCTAGTTCTCTACATGTGCACATTCACAAAGCAAAACTTTTTCCACAATTAATTTTTGGCAATTATAAAAAGTTGACCTGAAATTCTAGTAGAGTATGTAGGTTGCATGCTACATATAAAGAAAACAAATAAGAAAAAAAAAGAGAGAACTCATTAAAATGCATTGTGAATTAAACAGCAAAAGTCCAAGTGGGAGTGCAATTTTGCATTGCAACAGGTAGGATTGATATGATCTTGTTTTATGTTTCAGACATCAGCTGCTAATATCAAACAAAACCTGAAAAGAAAGTCACAGTTTTCCAAAAAAATGCAGCATCGGGCCTGAATTTCTTAGTGCTATCTATTAAGTCTCTGGTGCTCTTAAAGAAATACAAAGCAAAACCACCATAGAAAAGAGCTTTCTTTACTAAATTTAAACAACTTATTTGAGATTCTCTTCCTTTGATATGCCATTCTAACAGTCCCAAATGACAAGAAGTCACCATTAAGATCTGAACTTATGCTCTACAGTCAGCTGGTAAATTGCCTCAAGTAACTAATGGCTCTCTCTGCTTGTCTTGGAACATTTGCATGATGAAAGTGAACACATATGCACAGGCACACACCACCGCAGTGTAAAGATGAACAGGGACATTACCTAAGACTGCATTCTATATGTAGTTGGAGGGGCTTTATTTTTTCTTTCCTCTTTTTGGGTTTAGTTTTCCTTCTTTGAAAAGACTAACTAACAGGACTCCAGATATGCTCAAATTCAAGTAAAACATACTAACTTATAATTTTTCACTTTCAGAGATAGGTTGGATTTCAAGAACATTTCTTCCAAAATAGGACCCCGGAATTTCTTTGCCTGGATTTACCTCTGATGCGGACTTCGGCCAGCAGTGTCCACATCATTATGGATGAATTAAAACATACACACAGACTACTGAGGTTGGTGGAGGAATAAGGATGACAGCATGGCTTTTCTCTCAAGAGGAGCCAAAGCCCTGGCCTCCGCTATGACAGGCCTTTATTCTAATAATATCCCCTTACATTCCAAGACAGTTCTCTTCCTCACTATCCTGGTTATAACAAAGGAGCCAATGCCCCTCATTACATCACAGAAGGAGGACATTAGCAAATGAATAGGCAGCCAGTTACACTGGTCTTTGCAAAGTACTTGCAGGGTGAGGGGGTTTTTCTAAACAGCAAAGAGGAAGTCTCAAAACAGTAAATCTGATTTCCCACAAGAGAACCTATCTATGGGTGTGGGTCCTGTGCATCTCCAAGTGGGAGCTGGGCCCATGCCACACAGAAGGGTCCGCCACATACCTCCACCTCATTTTGCTTCCTCCTCTTCCCAGTCCACCAAACCACATGCATTCATCTAATCTTTCCCATCTTTTCTCAGTACACTGGAAAGATTCCTTCCAGAAAGTTATTCCCAGATTGCCACATTTCCTGTCCCACCAAATGCCCTGGAAGTACTTGGTAGATTCTGTAGACCTGCAGTAGTATACTGCTTGCTGTGGGAAATATCACACCCAGGTGTAGTTGCTTAGAACATTTTGATGCTATGGTAAAGAACATTTAAAAATATTTAGATAATGCCATGTCTTTGGACTACCTCCCAGTACACCAATCCACAGGTGTGGCAGGAACAGAGCCATGTACTTTTTGTAACAGAAATGCAAATTTCTGAATTTCTATATTCAGAAATGCTCCACTGGTATATTACCATTAGGAGTACTAAAGGGTTTTATGCAATGACTTTAGAGAATCCTAATCTAAAACATTACCTATTAAGTTATGAATTTATGTATCATTTGATAAATTTATATTCCCTAAGCTCTGCCTAGTAAGCAGCAGTTGCACTGCAAAAATGGGAATGTTTTAAATTTGCATTTAAAGGCAATTTTATGAGTTCATTTTGAGTTACAATGAAGGTTTGTCAGAAACACCAAGTTTTCATCCTTTCTGTGAGGACACAGGCCAAATCTAGCATTGTTTATACCTTGGTATATGAGATGGAGGCAAGAAAAGGGTTTTCAAAATAGTATAGTAATTATTGGAGTTGTCAACTTCTATTGACAAACAGGATAAATTGAGTTGTTCTGTGTTTGGATAATAGAATCTTAGGGTTAGAAGGGGCCTACAAGTCATGTTATTACACAGCCCCCCACATGTGTGAGTTTCCCTTACTCATCACAGGACAAATAGTGTCTTTCCAGTTTAAACTTACATCTCTCTAACCATAGAAAATCACTGCCTTAGAGGCATAATTATTAGGAAGCCCTGCCTTTTATGGAGTTGATGCCTGTTTTCTCAGCATCTCTTTTTATTGGCCAGGTTATGCTGTGTTATCAAGAGTTCTTCTTGAGTCTGTAACGCCTGAGTTCAAGTCTCAAGTGTGAGTTCAGCCATTTATTACTTCTGTAACCTTAGATAAATTAATTTCTTTTTCCCTTCAACATAAATTTAGGATTAGACCACTTTTCATTACTTCATGGCTATTGTCCTTGTTCCCATCACCACTGTCTCAAATCTCCTAATCGACCTTCCTGCCCCACAAATCTATTTTCAACATGGCTGCCAAGAGTGATCAAACTAAGTCACTCTTCTGACCATAATTGCACAATGGCTTTGCACTTAATTCAGATTAAAAGTTCAAGTATCCACAATGGCTTAGAACATCCTCCACACTGCTCTATCTTGTCACACTCTGCTGTTATCCCCTCATATTCTCCCCTCAGTCCCTCGGGCTGCTTCCACCACACTGGTCTCTATCCTGCCACTGGACACAGAAGGCACATTGCTGCATTCAGGCCTTTGCTCTAGCTGTTCCCACAGCCTGGAACATACCTCCCTTGAACACCCTCCTGCTCACATGTCTCCTCCTTCAAGTCTTTGCTTAAATCTCATTTTCTCACAGATATCTCTTCTGGCTCCTTGATTTAACAAAGGCAAATTCATAGCCATCCACCTCACCCATTCAGCTCTCCTGATGATTCCCCTTATACTAGTTACTTTTTCTCTTTTTTTCATACCATTTCTCACTTTCCAACTTACTATGTAATTAATTTATGTTTATCAATTATTACCTTTCTTCACTAAAGCAAACTTCTAAGGATTTTGTTCATAACACCTTGCATATAGTAGGCATTCAATAAATGCTTATCAAGTGAGTAAACAAAATTTGAGGATGATAAATAAGTTCATACATATGTAGCACTTAAAATAATAGCTAGAACACAATAAACTTCCATATAATTACTATTATTATTATTGCTATAATTGGTATCACTGTTATTACCTATGTTGCCATTATTATTATTACCATACTTGCTTCTGAAGCTGTAGTTACAAAATGCCTTTGCTCTAGCAGGGGTATCCAAACTTTTGGTATCTCTAAGCCACACTGGTAGAAGAAGAGTTGTCTTGGGCCACACATTAAATACATTGTGACATGTAATTACAAAAAAATCTCATAGTGTTTTAAGTAAATTTACAATGTTGTGTTGGCCACATTCATAGCCATCCTGGGCTGCATGTTGGCCCAGCCCCAGGTTGGACACTCCTGATACAGGGTCAAATCAACTCCCAACTACTGGGCTAATCCAGCCAAAATTGACACCATATGAGGATCTTGCTTTTTGGAATTGATCCTGTTTTTAGCATGGAGTAAGTCCACAGTGTTTACTCCACTACAGCACTGCCCCTAAATCTCAGTGTGGCACCTCTCCCCACTTGCTCTTTGTACTCCTGGCACCTTCTGCAACAGCCCTGAACCCCAGTCCACTGGGGTCTAATTTCAAAATCCACTCTTGTGTTACCATTTAGTAAAGGAGATGCAAACAATATAAATGTACCATGCTCAACAACTTGACTAAATTGTTGACCGTCACATGGATACAAGTGGTTTCTAAATTTTTTCCTGAACCAACCCTTCCACATAGTAGACATTCAATAAATATTTGTCATATGAATGAATCCTCAAAATGGCAAAAAAGTTGAATTAATATTATAGTTATCTGAATTTCTCATAAATTTTAAAAATATATATGCATATATACATATACATATATACACAGGCACATATTAGTTTTAAAATTAAATATATCATCAAACATATTAATTGTCCTTAAATACAATTTAAATTCACATTACAATGGGAGAGAAAGCTGTGTTTGTGTTTACAAGCACATGGAGTGACAATTTGGCCTGGTAGTGAGAAGTCACAGTACGAATTCTCTGTGTTTCCACTTCAAACACGTGATTCCTCCTCTGTTTTAGACATTTCGGGGGGGAAGATTATAAAAATTGCTGGTTCTCTCTCTCACCATAAATTTCATCCTCTCTAAAAGAAATAGGACTATTTGGCACATCAGTGATCAAAATAGCTAACCTGGAATTTTTTTTCTATGTGTCCCTAAAAGGGATATTTATAAGACTGGGAAGATGATGAAAATAAGGAGAGGGCTTGAAAACAGTACATGAAGACAGTGAAAGGAATTGTAGGTGAGGGATATTTCTAGGAAAAAAGACAAGTTGTACTAGGAAAATAATTACAGCTATATGAGAAACAAATTTGGAAGAAAACTAGACTTATTTGATATGACTCTAGAGGCCAGAATTAGGCCCACTGAGAAGAAATTATAAGGAGAATATTTTGGTTCAATATTAGAAAGATCTATAAAATAATTCAGGTCAATTTTAAAATTGGGTAGTTTGGGGAGGTTATAAGTTTTCTGTCATTGGAGAAATTTAAATAAAGGCCAGATAACTACCTGCCTTAGTTTGCTAGGGCTACCATAACAAAATACCACAGATGGTGGCTTAAACAAAAGAAATGGATTTTCTCACAATTCTGGAAGCTAGAAGTTCAAGATCAAGGTGTCAGCCAGATTGGTTTCTTCTGAGGCTTCTCTTCCTGGTTTGCAGATGGCTGTCTTTTCACTGTGTCGTCACATAGTCTTTCTTCTGTGCACACACATCTCTGGTGTCACTTTGTGTGTCCAAATCTCCTCTTCTATAAGGACACCAGTCAGATTGGTTATGGCCTACACTAGTGGCCTCATTTTAACTTAATCACCCCTTTTAAAGGCTCTGTCTCTGAATATAGTCATGTTGTGAGGTACTGGGTATTAGAGCTTCAGCATCTGAATCTGGGGAAGGGACATAATCCAGCACATACCACTCTTTTTGAGATGTAAAAGAGACACTGTAGCAGGTAGGGGTGCGGGGGGAGGGTTGTACTACATATTACCAATGGAAGCCACATATGAGGTAAACCCAAAGTAGACATATGCATTTTGGTCTTTAAATTAGTTAGGTAGACAATGGCGTTAATTTTGACCTCAACATCTCCATTTTATAGATTTTCACCACTTTCTAAAAGACCTTCATCAATTGTTCCTAAATAATTACAGTAAATAATAAAGCTAATGCAGATACTCTAGCTGAAAATATGTAATAGATATTCTAAATATCCTTTTTCTATTGATTGAATATTTCTAATTTGTAAAATTATGTTTCATTTAATATTTTTCAATTAAGTAACTTATTATAAATAGGAAGCAATCATTAGCTTCTGCATGTTGGTACATATACCAAATCAACACAAATAGTGCTTACTCTGAACTATGTTTATAAATTCACTGCTTCTCAAACTCCATTTATATGACAGAAAAGAAATAAAATAATCAATAAACCTGTAAGTGAATAAGGGAATGGTAGAGGAGATGACAGAATGCTGAGAGAAGTAATTAACAAATAGGAATTGAATAAGCAGTAACTGATTTAGCAGAATGGAGAAAGCTGAAACCTAGGTATCTGCCTGAGGAGAAGCAACAAGAAGTCTTTTAATTCATGCATCAAGGAGGAAGTGGTAGTTGAAAATCTGTTTGGAGAAAAATTAGATTCTCAGGTCCTTCTCTCCCTGTACCAACCAGGAAGCTTATCAGATAAACTCTCTATTTGGGGATACTGGACATAATAGAGAGTGGTGGGTATGGAACCACACAGAAAATTTATGGGTTAGGCAACTGTATCAGGTTAGCTAAAACATGTTGGTTTCAAGACCATTTTAACTCTTTGGATTTTTAAGAAACTCAGAGTTTTTGTTTACATTGGTTATGCATATCAATATCTTATAACAAATTACAACAGAAAAAAATGAAAAAATATTTAGCAACTTATTTAATTAACAATAGCAAGTCTATTATATAGTGATACAAATAACATTTATATAAAACATAACTATTTTTCCAAAACAAAAAAAGAATAATCAACAAACAACAAGTGCTGGCAAGGGTGTGGAGAAAGGGGAACTGTTTTGCACTGTTGATGGGAATGCAGATTGGTTTAGCCACTGTGGAAAGCAGCATGAAGATGCATTAAAAAATTTAAAATTTAAAAATTTTAAATTTAAAAATTTAAAACACAACAACAACAGATAGTTCAGCTTGTAACTCAGTTGCACAAGTGATTGTTCTTGAGACCCTAGGTATGCCTTGGTGTGCTACAGAAGTGTTTTATGTTTACTTCTTAATGTCAGAGAATAATAAAAGGATGTGTGTTCAAGGGTAAAGATTAAATAACAAACAATAACTTTTAGTTTTCATTAAAGACATTATGAAGTGCAACTGGCTTTATTTTTGTTTTAATTGCAAATGCATGATGGTGAAATACATAGTGACTGCCAGTAGGTTTTGGTGCCACTGATTAGTGTGAGGAGCCAGCAATTTTACTTATGGTTGCTTTTGCATCATCAGTGCAAATATCATCTTATTATCTTGAAAATACTTTTGCCTCTGAAATCCTTAAAAGTCTTTGGAACACCTGGGGTTGATCCATAGACCGCATTTTGAAAACTGCTGGCCTGAATACTTTACAATGAGTTCTTCAAAACATGGCAGTCAGGTTTTCACTTCCATGCAGCATACTAGATGATTTCTCTCTGGAGAAATTGGTCAGGTCAAGATTAAAGACCTATGGGTAATGATATTTAAGAGTTTACAAATGAAACAGTGAATGAGTCTTAGCAATTCAAAGACCTCTCCTGTCCAACACACACACACACACACACACACACACAAATACACAGACAGGCGCATTGCTACCAATATTTTCTTGGTGCTTTGTGTTTTACATATGAAATGAAGGCAAAGATCACAAAATATTTTTGATCAGCCTCTAAGAAAAATATCAAACAGATTTAAGCACACAAACTGAACAGAGAGGCAATGAAGAGAGCAACAATTAAATAAATATATAATTAGGATCTTAAAAGATATTAAAAAATTATTGCAATCATACAAGAAGAACAGATCAATAAAGAGTTCTTGAAATATTAAAGTACATAATAGCAAAACTTTAAGAAATTCAGTAGGATGATTAGAAGATAGATTTCAGGATATCTTGAATGCAGAACAAAAAGACAAAGTAATGAATAAATAGGAGAGAAAAGATAAGAAGAGTAGAGAATCAACCCAGGAAGGGGAGATCAATCAAATTCACAAATAGAAGTTCCAGAAAGAGAAAACACAGGGGAAAGAGATGATCAGTAATTAACCCACAATATTTGCCTAATCTCTAAAAGATTTGAATTTACAGATTTCAAAATAGACAAAAGTTATATGCCAGAACTTATCACTGTGACATTTTAGAACTTTAGAAATAAAGAAAAGATCCTAAAAGCTTCTAGAGTGGGAAAAAAAGGGGGTCATAAATGAAGGATCAGCAATCAAATTGAAATTTCTCAAGAATTTTAAAATCTAGAATACAATGGAACAATATCATCAAAATACTGAGGGAACATTTCCTCTACAACAGAGTTCTATACCTAGCCATGTATAAAGATAGACTATAGATATTTTCAGACCTATAAGGTTTCAAAAATATTTACCTCTTTCACTCACTGTCTCAGGAAACTACCAGTATAAATAACCCCCACAATAAGAGTAAAGAAGAAAAACTAGACATGGGATACAACCCAAGAAAGAAAGGAAGTCTGTAGTTATGGGAGTAGGATGATGCTTACATACCACCGTATAGAGCAATGAGTCTGAATTAGATCAGAAAGAAGATTTCAGGAGGGATGTCCCAAGACAAGATGAAGCTGATGGATTAACCTAGCATGCTTAACCATATTGATAGGGACATAGTGCTAACAGACAATCTAAGGAGGAAAACCTAACAAAACAGGCAATTGTTAAGCCCGGAAAAAAAGTGATAACAGTATACATTGTACCTCAATCATGAAGAAAATTTGCATCATCATAAAGTAAACACCAATTATTCATTTGAGCCAAATGTTACCTCAGGGGAACAAGAACAGGATGGGGAAGAGGTCTCAGCAAACACATGATTTTCATGATGAATGTTAAAATGCTTCCTAACTTTATAAATTATGTGTACTATGTATATTATATTTGACTTTGATAAAAATTAAATTTAAAAAAATAATGGCTTTGCAGAAAACATTCTACCATGTATTTTTTTTTTGACACTGTCTAAAATGATTATACAGTCATTGCTCCACCAACTGCCAAAGCAACACCTAACTTTTTTTCCTATGGGGCACACATTACAAGTGATATTTCCATGTGACATAATTCATGGATGTTCCCATTGTGCTAACAATATGATATTTCTCTTCTGCTTAAGAAATATCACAGTGATCCAAGATGGCAGCAGAGTAGATAGATGGTACACTCAACTCCTCCCAGAACCAAGCTGGAAGTACAACTAAAGTACAAAACAATCAACCCAAATACCCAACTAAAGACTATCTGAAGAAGTCTTGAAGATGGAGGTGTAGGTGGACACACTGTGCCTCCTCTCACAACCAAAATTAAGGACAAAAAGGTTTAGAAACAAGAAAACAACCAGAACTGATGGAAAATTGAACTGTACAGAAGTCCGACAACTATTCACCCAGACCAGTAAGAGGGACAGAGTCGTGGCAGGAAAAAGTGGAGGTGTGGACCGGGCACGCTGGCAGATCCCAGGTGCACAGGCGGCAACTAGCGGACCCCAGACATGGGGTGGCAACTGTGCAGACCCAGTGAGGCCGCACAATGTGGCTGGTTGACCAGGTGGTCCCACATTCACGCGCAGATAATCCAGGTGAAGGGGAAGTGGCAGTAGGGACTGGAATCCGAGAGAGAGCAGAGCAAGTGCCATTGTTCCCTCTCGGACCCCACCCCCACATACAGCATCACTACCCAGTGACTGGGCTGCCCTGCCCTGGGGAACACCTAAGGCTCCACCCCTCACTATGCAACAGCCACGACTAGACCAAAAAAAAAAAAAAAAAATGGCTCAAACCGGAGAACAAATCAAAGCCCCAGAGCCAATTCATCTAAGTGACCAAGAGATAGCCAACCCATCAGATGCACAGTTCAAAGCACTTGTGATCAGGATGCTCACAAATTAGATGGAAAATGAAGGTTTTTCTTCATTTCATAAGTGAAATGAAGAAAAATGCACAGGGAACCAATAGAGATGGAAGGAAAACTGGGACTCAAATCAATGGAGTGGACCAGAAGGAAGAAAAAAACAACCAAACAGAAAACAAGGAAGAAACAAGAATTCAAAAAAATGAGGAGAGGCTTAGGAACCTCAAGTACATCTTTAAACGTCCCAACATCCTAATTATAGGGGTACTA